>OMNZ01022427.1:22500-25288 GCA_900303255.1 Lesueurigobius sanzi | reverse complement strand
TGTGGGCGGGATTAACAAATGAGAAAGACAGAGTTCAGGCTTTAACGAGTCAAATCTGAACATTTTGATTGGTCCTTGTACAGTTTCCTGTTGAACCAGATGTTGGTTTTGACTCTGGATCGATTGCTCAGGTCTCGATGTCCAGGAACTTTACTGCGAAATTTTTCACTGCGAATTTCACTCTGAATTTCTTGTGTTGAATTTAAGCTTGAATTTTTTTTACATTGAATATTTTAAGGGTGAATTTTTCTATTTGAATTTTGTTTACTTCGAATTTTAAACTCTGAATTTAGACAGTTATATTTGATGTGTTTTGAAATTTTCATTTCAAATGTAAAACACTGAACTGAAAATTTTGTGACTGAAGTTTGGAGACAAAGAAATTCAAAGATGTTTTTTCAGTGTTAAAAAAATTCTAAGCGTAAAATTCAAAGACATTTAAAATTCACAATGTGACAACACAAACAATCTTCCATAGACAAGGACTTTATGCAAATATACAGTACATACCTGGGAATATTGTCAAGTTCAGCTGTACTTTGTAATACCAACTGTACCAATAAATACAGATCTGGAAAAAAATAAGACCACTGCAAAAATGTTCACTTTTTCTGATTTTACTATTTATACCAGGGGTGTCCAAACTAGTTTTCATCGAGGGCCGCATAATTTGAAATAGCTGGCCAGTTCAGTCAAATATTCAACTGGATTCATTTAAGAGATGTAACTAGAGCTGCATACTCCAAAGGCTGAGGGTTTTTGTCTGCCTTGCATCTTTAGCGTTTCATGAAGCAGAAATATAGTACTACTGCAATGTATAAAGCAGTTTTAGAAGTATAATTTTCTGACAATACTAGGGCTGTGACAATAAACAATAATATTAATAATATTGGTAACCACGATTAAAAGAAGGCATGATCGCTGCATTTGTTTTTCATAATTGGCATCATCACTTAAGACCGTTCAACAAGAAGTCAGTTCAACTACAGATAATGACAAGCGCTGGAGTATCCTGGTTATTAGCCATATACTGGTCATGTCAGTATTCTGGATATGATGTTTACATGTGGTCTGAGAAAACTCGTATTCCTGTTTACATGGGAAACAACGGTATCCTGGATATTTAGGCTCCAGAGCGGGCGGGGCTAATGACAAATATGCTCAGGAGCTAAACACTTTAGCAATGCTGCTAACACTTTGCTTTTTAACCCATTTCTCGAAACACAGGGACAAGAACTATCCCAAAGTGACAGTTTAGATCAAAATCAGCTCAGATGACACTGAAACTACATCCTGGTTCTGTTGTTTTGTAAAGTAACTTGCACAGTTTTGTTTATTTTTAAAAGGTATAAAAGGTCGAGCAAATCCCTGCCGTATCTGTCTCTGTAATTTGCACATGCTCATTACGTCAGCAGCGATGAGAAACCAGGAGAGATTTTAATTGTACAGAATTGTTAAACTTCCAGCGTCTCAATTCAACAAGAACCTTCTGGGCCACCAAAAATTGAAATAAACATTTTAGTTTCATTCTTTAAACTACTGCCAACTACTGTGCTCGTGTTGGAATTCAACAGACACCAGAATGTAATGGCTGTTAAACATGTAGAGATGATGATTTCAGAAAAACTTTAAGTGGTCTCTTAACTTTTTCCAGAGCTGTAGGTAACGTAAAGCAAGCTGAATTATAGCCTTATTGATTGGGTGATGATAAATGTGTAAACACTGAACTGGCTGCTCGATCGGCAAATCACTTTATGCCATTATTGTGGGTGTGATGCATAAAGGAAGAGGATTTGTTTCTTACTCAATTTACTTGCCTCAAATCGGTTTAGAGAACTATCGCCTTATTAGCATTGAAATGAAATAGAAAAAGGGATTTGACAAAACATCTGGTGAATTAAAAACACGGCTTCTCCCGGCCGGTGCACGCTCTTGAAAACGTGCGGGCCCTCACAGCCCCCGTGAAACACAATGTTCAGTTGGAGATTATTAAAGGAGCATGACACACAGCCGCTGGTGATGTTGGCTGCGGTTCAGAAAGTCTCAATGCACACAGCGTTTGTCAACAGAGCGAGAGAGAGACTCCTGTTTAAACTCCTGAGCAAAAGCTACCACGCAACTTGGACAATTTACACTCCCGTTCCCAGACGCCGCCGAGACTTTATTGAATCAGCGCCTCTTACGCAACAGGCAGTACGACTAGTCAATGTTTTACACAGGAACTGATTCGGTTCAGTTGGAATTACAAAATGCGCCAAGCGGAGTCCATGAATCTCGAGTTAAACCGTGCCATCTGTTTAAAAAGGTGTTTGGAGAAAAGATTGTCTGGGGACCAATTAGGGCTGGGCCATTTGGCCTAAAAAAATTTTTTAAAAATCTGACTTTCTTTTTGTTTCGATTCGATTCAGATGTGATTTTCTGCATTCAATTGCATTTTAGAAAATAAATTATATTTTCAGCTGGTCCTTTAGCTGTTTAGCTGCCATTTGTGCTTTTAGAATTTATTTTTAGGGAGACTAAATTATTTTTTTTGTGGGGGGGGGGGCTCTCAGCAATTGTCCAGTTTGCTCCCTTCATAGTTACGCGGGCCTACTACAGAAATCTGACAGGATCAGGCAGAGCAAAGGCGGTATGGCCATAAGACTGTCAGTGCCCTCTGCTGGACACGTGTGGAATTCCTTCCTTTAAAAAATCTTTTGGCTGCCCCCTAGTGGCTGGATTGAGCATTTTAATTATTTCTTTAACTCCTGAGCCAGGAAATGGGCTCCGGAGTTATGAAAGCCCATTT
>OMNZ01022427.1:0-17500 GCA_900303255.1 Lesueurigobius sanzi | reverse complement strand
TTTGGAACTAATGCAGACGATATATTCTGGATATGAGGGTATCGCTTTGTTGTTGTTGATGATTCACTGGTGTGGTTCTGGTCTGTCATTGTTGGCATATGGTGCAGGGAGGCATTTTAAATCCACTGATAATCATTACCTTCACTGACCTGTAATTACTCAAGTTCAACAGTCAGTGTAAGAGACTGGCAACTAGCCCTTTCAAAATTAACTAGCTGTCTACCTAGGGCTGGGTACCGTTCAACAATACCAAACCATGGTATTGAAAAATGTTTAAGGTACCAATTGTATCGAAGAAGAAAAAAAGGTCCCGAAAACTGGTACCACAAAATGTTTTCAGGTTTTGATGCCTGTGACTTAATAAAGTCACGTGGTTGTTTCGGCTAAATGGTACCCAGACATTATAGGCACTTTTAAAACATTTAAATGATTTTTAACTTGGAAATGAAAACACCTAGAAGTAAAGATTACATTTGATGGGAGTCATTAGTTTATGAAGGTACCGTTTTGCAATAATCTCAAATGCACTAATGTTTTATTGTAATCCTTGAAACACAATAACAAGGTTTGCATTCTCATTTTTTCTCTATTTTTTCTAATTATACAGTTTGATTTTACTGGAAGGTTGAATGTTGATTGATTGTGCTCGAGCTGCGTCTCCATTTTTATTTGCATTTTGTATAATCTTTGCCTTTACTGTTAGAAATGATCCTCTCGTCCTTCATCCAATGCCTCAGGGCAACCTTCAGGACCAGTGGGTGACCACAGAGCGCGATCATTACCCATTACCAGATCTTGGTTAGAACTAGAAGTACCTCGCTGAAACATTAGTCCATTATTCATGTTTTGGGTTGATGGGGGAACCGGGACGTACGGAATAAAAAACACCCAGATACAAGGAAAAGGGTCCTGTAATCGAACGCGGGATCTTCATGGTGCGAGGCCAGTGCTAGCCACTGTGAAGACATAGTCACCTGTTGATAGACCACAGCTCAAGGATAATAGAGGTGTAAGCTGTTTGTTTGCCAAGAGGGTTTGTTTGAGGTTACATTTATTGACTTAAATTCAGTTGATTCTTGTTTTGATTAATGGCCCAATGTAAAACTTGCTACAAAACAAGAAGCCAGCCAAAACAGTACAGCCTGATACTTTAACATCATAACAGCAGTAACTTTATGAGAACCACTGAGCTTTTAATGAACTTAGACAAGAGCTACCTCAAACTGGGAGTGCAGCCTGACATTCTTGTACAATTACTTAACATCAGGACGGACGGCTCACTTAGAAAACATGCAGCTTGCAAAAGCACACTGTGCTATAAACGCTGTGCTGAAGCCAAAGAAACTCAGTGCCCGGTGCCCACTCCTCCTGTCGGAAAAGGGACCAAGTCTTTAAAACATCTTGTCTGAGGCCAAAGAGGAAACCGTTGCACTGAAACCACGACACAAACCTAAACAGGAAGCAAATGGAGTTTCACATCAGAGAGGCAACAGATGTGTACCTGCCACATCGCTGTTTACTTGGACTGGACAATACACCAATAAACTCAGGTGAAAAGGTCAAGGCTCTAGCCTAAAGTAAAAAACTAGCAAAATCCATTAATGTGTTATTTATGTATGTGATAAAGAGAAATCCTTGAATACTAGTGCCGTGCAATATATTCTGTACGTTTTACTTCATTTTTGTCCCTCTTGCAAATTAGACATCGGGTCTTGAGAGACTAACATGTAAAGGATGAAAGTAATAATAAGAGTTCTAGCTTATCTTAATTCATATTCAGTGTACATAAGAGATGTCTATAGTTTTTTTTTATTGGTACATGCTAAGAGACATTTATTTTATTTTAATCTAGTACTATTACCTGTTTTTGCAAACTTACTTTCTTCTTGATGGCACATTTTCCTGACTTTTTGCACCCCCCTGTGTGATCCTATCTTAAGAGTTGTTGTAACAAGTGAATTTCTCCACTGTGAGATCAATAAAGAACAATCTTATCTTATCTTAATACCACCAAACTATTAGGTGAGGCAATATCCATCCATTTCATGTCTTACTCTGACAGTGTGATTTAAAAATAAATTGCTTATGATTTTTGTTTAGCGTTAATGAAATGATTAAAATGGTTAAATAAAATATTGCAATATTCAGGTATTCAAGCTAGTATAAGCTATTTGCTAGATTCTCTTGAATATATCCGTTTATAGTAACTTACAGCTCTAATTAAAATGAATCCATTTGCGCCATTGACTATGCAACTAATATTTAAATAATTAATCCCAATGATCAGTCTTTGAGAAAGTTCTTCTTATTCAAGTTGCCGAAAAACAACAGTCTACATTCTCAAGTCAGAAGAAGCAAATAGCAAAACTAACTGAGATAGATTATAGCTTTTAAACGCAGGAACTGTTTGTGGGCAGCCACAATGCCACAGCTAATTCAAACTGGAAAGTCATGTGAGGCACACTTAAGTTCTGACCAGCACATGACTTTTGACATTTTCTTTTAACTATTAGAGTTAGAGCGTAAAAAGTGTACAGTCACAGGCAATTCTCTGATACTACTGTAAAAAGTACAATCAGATAACACCGGATACAAGCCGCAATTTTGTCTTCCAAATGTGGTAATAAGATTTGCTTTTCTTTTACATACAGTAAGCCATCTTAAAAGGCACTATACCTGATTAGGGGAATGGAATTTGCTTTTGTCCTTCTTTATTTAGTATATTGTACAATCAGGCATTTGTTGAATCTAAATATAAATCATTTGCATCAATTTCGCAAGTTTGCAGATTACTTTCCTAGCATTTATGTGGCAGTGACCCCACAAGTTGTGAAACAAGCGTGTAAACTCATCTCTGAAGAATTAGGATGTTAGACATGTATTTAAAGTTAAATTAAGAATCTGTTCGGACCACAACTATCAATTACTTTTAAATTGCGCCCTCTTCACAAAAAATCAGGTATAGTGCCTTTAAGTTGGCTCCTGTTTCTTCAATTTACACTTCCTCTGTAGTTTATCCAATTTATGCAATGCACCTAATGTGGTTACCTCTGCAAAACTTATGAGGGCAATGCAACAATCCTAAGGCCTCTTTAAACCCAACCCACCAGCACTCATCGCAGCTGTGGCCTTTTACAACTACCTGCCATAAAGTTCACGACCCTGGCACCCCCTGGAAGAGCAATGTGTCAAACTAGGTAAACAAACAGGGTTGTTCTTTTTTTCTTCCTCCGACGTGTTTCCAGGTGCATTTTTGCAAACCCCAACTCCCCAATTTCTGTACGTGTTGAACTACTCCAGACTTATGATGGCTTTAGTGGCCCTTCCCCCACTGTGGCACTGTGTAAAATGGCTTCCTAAAGCACATCAGCTGTCCTTTTCGCAAAGACTAAACGCTAGACACGGCAGGCTCCAGCTATCATGTTGCTTTCCGTAAAAAGAATAGCTTTTCTTCAAGCAAATTAGCAGGGTTTAGAGCTGACGGGGCTCTAAGCGGCACTGACTGTAATGTGATACAATAAACACAGGATGGGATTGTGTGGTTTATGCTGAACAAGAGGAAAAGTTTTGCCAGTCACAGTGAAACAGCAGTGTGTTACTCAAGCCTCAATCAATCATTCATTCATTTTTAGCAGAAACTTAATACGCAATATATTGTTGATTTAAATTAGGATAGTTAAAAAAGTAAAAGCCAATTAAATGCAATTTATTTTTTAATGCAAAAATGTGGTGTTTATGTTTTGGTTACAGTTAAAGTGGATCACAGTGTCAAGCATCATTTCAAAGCCATTGTCAACATTAAACAACTTTGGACGTATGTCAGACTATTGCAAAATGGTAAAAACACAACAGAGCCAACGTTACAGAAACACATTATCTACAATATCCAATAGAATCATTTCCTATTAAACGTAAAAGACAAAAATCTAGGCCCGATTTATTCACTTCATGTCGGCAATCGGTGGGTATTTTTTGCGGAAACTCAGCAAAATATATAGATTTATTGAACAACCCACAGCTAACGCGATACCTAGCTCCGTAACACGGACTTCACCTTTGCTTAGCATTATGTTAGCAGCAGCTAGGCTAGCGGCTAGTTAGCATCAAAAACAAATACAGCCCGGGTATTTAAAACATACATATGGCATGTCAGGCAACGCCAAACCCTGCGGATAACAAGATAAGCTGATCCATAAAGTCCATCATCCTTACCTCTTGTCTTCTTTTTAGGCCCGAACCATTGTAGCTGTGGGAAAGCTCTTTTCTCTTTGTCTTAACCACTTCCACTTAGACGCAAAATGGACTCGGCAAAACACAATAACAGTTAAAAACACTAAAACCAAATGACGGTCTCCATGATTTCCCTAAAATAAAATTGCGCGTCAAGTGAGAAACAAAATAAAGTCATTTTGTGTGTGGTTGATCTGGTCAGGGCAGGATGAGTGATGGGTGAAGCTGTTAGCTGAGTGCAGTAGCCGCAGGTATCTCCACAGACAGCGTTAATGCATGGAGCAGCGCGGTGCCTTCACTGTCCACTGGGGTGTGGGAATTAACACGCTACAACACAAACATACAATACAAAATGACCTTCAAATTACAGACCAGGAATGGAAAAATGTTTATGGACATATAACAGTGAAAATAGAAAAAACGGCAGTACTGTTTGATTTATTGAGATTTTTTTAACATTAAGAATGGTGTAAAGGAGGCGTTTATTACAAATAATGATTTCTAGCTTAAAATCTAGGAACACTACAAAACATATTTTAAAATGTAGAAGTGTCTGATTTTTCTTGATAACATAAAAAAAAAATCTCACAGTGTTGTCAATTACAAGGTGTTTAATGAATAAAGTACAAGATTCCCATGCGTACGTGAAGGTAGCAGCACCGTGACGCACAGGTCGCTTTACTGGACGCACAGTGGAACACGTGATAACGGGCAGATAACGGTCAATGGCAGTTTCCAACCAACTTATAATTACAATTATTTACTTTCGTAGAAAAAACAAATACAAAGCGAAAATGTCCGGGAAAATGAATCCCAAAGACGAGCGATTGGATCCGATAATGAACTTTGCTGTTAAAACTTTCCGCTTGGATCCAGACAAATGGGAACAAAGTGTTGCAGACGAAGACAACTTATTGAGACTTAGCAGCTTTATAACGAGCCAAGACCACTGCAGTGTATTCATCTATGAGGAGAAAGAGGAACCAGCCGAGACAGAGACACCCCAGGACACTACTCCAGAGGATGCAAGTGAGCCCCCCGCTTCTCTTCCCGGTACTCTCCCCCGGTACTCCGCTTCTCCCTTTGCCCACCTGTGGAGGTTACTTCCAAAGTGCTGAGTGTGAGCAAACGAACCCGTGAAACAGGGTCCAAGAAGCTGATGTTTGCGGAGGTCCCCGGGGATGATGCGCTCACGGAGAAGATGGTACTTCCTTTGCTCGGTAACAGGAAGAACTGCATCAGCTGGGGATGGCCGAGGAGATCCTCCAGTACACAGAGCTCCTGAAAAAACAAGTTGTGGTTGTGAAGGCCCAAACCCGTGGACGCACCTTTCTCCCTCAACCGGACCTATCTAAGGACCTATCTAAGGACCTATCTAAGGACCTATCTAAGGACCTATCTAAGGACCTATCTAAGGACCTTAATACTAAAGACACTACTCTCAGTAGTGCAGTCAGTGAGTCAGAACTGCAGGCCTGCAATTTGACCATCATCGAGTGGGAGCAACTTGTGAGTAAATTTCTGAAACAGGATTCATCTGAAGTTATACTGGAGCAAACAAGACCTCTGCCAGAAGAGGACTTCAACTTCTGGGAGAGCAGACTCCAAAACCTGGTCTCCATTGATCAGCAGCTGAAGAGCACCAAAGCAAAACAGCTGGCAGCTATTGTTGAAAGTGCTAAAAGTGTGTGCTCATTCACTCTGAAACAGATAACCTCCAGTGTGCAGAGTGCGCTGACGGAGGCTGAGGACATAACCCACAATCTTAAACCCCGAAAAAAACCTTTGGAACTCCTTCAGAACTTGGACTACCCCCAGCTCAAGGACCAAGTGGAGACCATGATGGAGGAAATTCGTTTGCTCTGGACTCGCTCACTTTTACTGCCAATCTTGTCGTATTGCTGTTCTGCTTCAAGAGATCTCCAACCTCTTCATTGAGCGTAGCCGGTCCTTTTTGGGTCATGGTCAGGTGTTGAAAAGTCTAATTTCAGACCCCGCCCCAGTGTTTGAGTCGGTCTATCTGTGTATTGAGACTCTAGAGTGGCTTAAAGAGTGCTTCTGGAGGTGCAGGGCGCAACTGGAGGAACAGGGTGAAGATGTACCAAAGTGGCACTTCCCATCTCTGCCCATTTTTGTCCTCCTCGACTCATTTCTGCAGAGACTGGAGATAATCCGAGAGGTTTACCATGTCACTTTGGACATGTCATACCTGGATCAAGCCATATTTTCTGGAATCAATGGAAAGAAGTGGACCCGTTTGATTAGGGAAGTCTACAGCATCTTCCTGCTTCAAGTGGAAGTTCTGTCAGAGAGCGAATGCGACGCCACCGAATGATCAGGTGTTTCCAGAGCTTTGCATCCATTTCCACTCTCAAGTTGAGGATGTGGAAAGTCGTTTGGTGTCCGTCTTCAGCCGAGTTTTAGAGACTTGTACCACCTCCGCCTCTGCACGAAAGATTGTGCAGATGTTTGGTCTTGAAGCGTCCTTTGATTCTGGAAAAGCTGAATTGTCATTTCAGTTCAGTTTGGAACATGATCCAGAAAGAAGTAGACCAGACAGAGCTGAGGGTCCACACCCAGATCAGAGGCTTTGAACAGAACCAGGTTTACAGCGGGTTCAGACCTACTGAGGCCTCCCTGCTGACTTGGATGCATCAGCTAGAGGAGAGAGTCCAGGATTCGTATGACAACCATCTTCTGATCGGGGCAGTAGAGGCGAGCGGGACACAACAGGCCTCTTAATGTCAGAGTGTGAAGAAATGAATACAGGACTTCAGCGACTCCGTGAGGACCCAATGGACTCGTCTGGAGGAGGCCTGTGGTTTCATTCTACAGACACCCGTGATCCAGCTACTGGTAACTAGAGCCTTATCCTTAAATTTGTGTAAACTCAGCTATACATTTTTTAAAGTCTTGTTTGACACAATTTGTCATACAATATTGTCACCACCTTTTGACACTTTCATGAAAAAATAATTTGATCTTGGTTAATTTATGCCAACAGAAAAGATATTGAACTTAGTGTCAGTTTAGATTTCATATGCACAGGAATAATATAACAGATGTTAATTAAAGAAGTAAATTAGGAAATTAACTATAATCTCAAAACAATTAATCCCATAATTACCTGCCCACCATCTGAATTACATATATATATATATATATTTTTTTTTTTTACAGCAGAATGCTATCCTGGACATTCCCTGTGGCCCTAAACTGCAGGCTTGAGGGAGCTGTGGATTGTCAGCCAGAACAAAGAGATGAAACTCCGCCCACAGGCCTCTCACCTGATGAACTGCAGAAATGACATAACAGAAGCTCACCTAAGCCTTAGCCATCTGCAGTCCTGTTATAACCAGGAGCCGCTGATCCAGGCACAACTCCAAGATCTCAACCACAGTCTGTCTGGACTCCAGAGCTGGACCTGGAACTCTGATGGTCTGCTCCTGGAGGTACAGAGGCAGAGGGACAAAGTTTTGAGTTTTCACCAAATGATTACAGAGACTCCATCAAACAGATCACAGAGGGGTGGGGTCAAATCCAACTTTTGGAGCGTGAAGATGATGGGCTGCTCAGAGAAGGGACAACAGCGATGAGCCAGTTCCAGCTGTCCCAGGACACCCAGGAGCTGCTGCGGTTCACTCGGGAGAACATCCCAGACTCAGGAGGACACAGAGGCCTGGCTGCTTTATTTGATGATGTGGTTCAGTCCAGTATGGTTCAGCTGCTGCAGGTGGCTCTGTCCTTCCTCACTGTGAGCATGAAGAGTCACAGGCCGCCTCTGTTCAGTGTCACTCTGGTGCTCCAGCCCCAGGGCAGAGCTTGGTGGACCTCTTTTCTGTGGAGGAGCGCCTGTCCTCCATCATGTCCCAGCTCTACGCTATCACTGACCTCGTGCCCAGGATCTCCACTCTGCACGACTCAAACTACCAGCCCAGTCTGAAACAGAGCCCTCTGCTGACCGCGCTAGAGCAGGTCATGTCCACAGCTCAGGAAGTAGTATCTACGAAAACTTTAAAGCAGAGCTGGACCACGAGTACTCTCACCTGTGGACAAGCAACAGGCACGACGTGATGAGGGAGTTCTTGGCGTATGGGCACCAGCTGGGCCCTGAGGAGCATGAAGTGGAAGAGGCTCCTCCCACACTAAATGCCATCGATGACATCATTGTGCTGCAGGGCTGGCTGCAGCTTGACCTCAGACCTTTCAGGGACTCTGTGATAGCACTGACAGAAGAGTGGAAACACATGTTCACAGACCAGCTGTTACAGAAGGTGGCGCTGGAGAGTGAGGACCAGTCAGTCAAGCTTCTCTCTGAATCAGACACTACTTTTACTGGAAACTACCGGAGTGGAGCTGCCCCTTCACTGTCCAAAGACATCCACTGCTGAGAAAGCACAAGTTAAACTGGCCACACGAGAGGATTTTTAGTCTGAGGCGGGACATTTTAAATCCTGTAGTGTGTGGCCACCTTTAGGTAAAATAATCACTTTATTCCATTTAAAAAGAATAGGAACAGAAGAACATTCATTCTTTAAACCAGTCAGTATATTCATATACTACTCAAATATATGTAATAGAACATTGTAGGTAAGAGTAGTTAGTTTGTTAGTTAATGTACTGTAATGTGAAATTATTTGTGTTCAAGCTTATTCTAGTATTCATAAAGATGTACTCGCTACATGTGTTATGTGAATAAATTTACTTTAAACCAGAATAAAAATAAAAAAACACATTTATTTTACAATTTAACAAGCAGATTTCTTGCTAAGAGTCTCAAAATGTTAACAAATCATACATTTTTTGAACCTCTTGTTACTATGCTAAAAAATATACCTCATACAAAAACTTGCATCTTAACTTTTTTAGAATCGGAGTCAAAAGATTAAAACGGTTTCCTAACACAAAACATTAACAACTCCAAAAATATCTAAGTGTGTTGAACATTTAATGGCAACTGTACACAGCTTCCTGTTTATTCAAGTAGGCATGGGACAATTACTGGTGGACCACTCAGCCAGTAGGCAGTGGAATAAGAAATGAAAACATTTGAAGGACAGATTATGGTAGATGTTTTTGGAGATTAGTTCAAAAGCCAGATTGATGTTGGGTTATATACAATGGTGTAATAAATGACGTAGACTATACTGGTAGAGGCTACCACCAATGATAATTATGGATGTTTTGAAGGAGAACATGAAGTTGGGGAGAGGGAGGAATGGGCAGAGGATTCACTGTGTTGAAGACTAAACTAACTAGATCTACATCATATAATCACAATTGACTTTTGTCCAATCATGGTACAACCAGCAGCACTGTGTATAGTCTACTACGCCCAAATCAGAACAAGAGGAAGCACTTACTTTTAAAATGTTTGAGATTTCAAAATCTCAGTGGAAGGGCAACACGGCTTTGAGCTTGTGCCCGTTTAATGGAAAAATAGTTTCAAGCTAAATACTATGGGCAATCTAGGATACATTGTCAATAGAATTTCCCATTTTATTTCTTTTTTTTCTTCTTCTTCGGCGGGCCTTGGTCTGAGTTGCTGCTGCTCTCAGAGTCGGAGCTCTCCGAGGATGAGGAAGAGGAGGATGAAGATGAAGAGGAGTCTGAGTCGCTGCTGTCGGATGACGAGCTCGAGGAGTCTGTGCTGTCTGAGGACGAGTCACTGCTCTCAGAATCACTGCTGCTGTCGCTCGAGTCTTTAGCCCTGAGGTGAAAAATACATAAGAACCAGTTTAGCATTAGGCTGCCCTTGGCCAATAGAGTACTGACCCTCCAGGAGTTATCACAGTTGATTTGTTCTGAATTCAATAAATTTATTAAAACTGAAAACACACTTGATTGTTTCACAGGTTTGTTTTTAGAGGTAGATTCATAAAAACATGATTTCCTTTTTCAATGACAACAGTTTCTACCATTTCAAGTATTTTTTTAAGCATTAAAAACACATTTAAATTCCCAATACCACCCTGACTTTGAGACAATTTTTAGACATTATCCTTAAAAAGGTGCACGATGTAACTTTTTATGTGTGAAAAAACCCTTTAAATGAATGCGTATTTGACCCTTTAGTGACCCTGTATGGATACAGCATGGCACCCATCACAGAGGCCTCTATAATGCTCCAGAATCAACTCTTTTAGGGTTTCTGGTACAAAACCCTAAAGACAATTGGTCCTGGAGTGTCATAGAGGCCACTGTGATGGAAAGCAAAGGTGCTTGCCTGGCCAGCCAGAACAATCACAAAAAGGCTTAACGTGAGCGAAAACATTAAATTTAACAAGAAATATCACTTTACAAAGTCTGTTCAGAATGATATGCAATTTGAGCTTTCATACTCCCCGTATGTAAACACCATGTTACAAATCTGCCTCTGTGATTGCCCCATATTCTGTGAGCAGCCGTCCAGACGATTTTGAACAGAAAGGAGGAGCATATGGCTGGCCAGGCTACAAAGGTGCCATGCTACACCCATACAGCTACTGGGTCACTAAAAAGGACAAATGCGCACTAATATCAAGTTGTTGTTTTTTTGTTTCACATAAAAGTTACATAGTGCACCTTAAATTTAAAAAAGTAACCCACAAAAAAACACATTTTTTGCTGTGACAGACCAGAACATTTTAGGTCCTTGCCTTTACCCACCTTCACTGTATCATGTCTTGATAATAATAAATTATTATTATTTAAACTTTTAAATAAATTTCAGTTTGGTCATTTTAAAAACATTTTTAATATCAATACGCAGTATTTCTTTGCAGAGTTTATTTAATTTAAGCACAGATAATACTTCCTCCCAAAATAATTATCCATAATAGGGGATGGAATAATCTCTTGTTACAATATTCACTAGATTCATCCCAGCAAATGTCTTGAAAGCAGTAATGGAAAGCTCTCTTCACCAGACAATATTGGCTTCCATATTGAACTATAAAAACTGAAACATTGCGCCATCATGTGGCCGCTCTTTGTCATGGCTTCATAGGCATTTCTTATCGGTTATTGTGTAGGTTTTGAAAAATAATGAAAATAAATCCAGTTTCTAATATTTATTTTTAAATTAAAAATTTAATTTAGGGATCAACAGACACGCAGCAAGAAAACAAACAAACACGTAAAATAAAAATGAAAGAAAATCATAAATAAATGTGTACCCAGAGGCACAGCACTCACTTCTTTTTGGGTTTCTTCTCAGTAGATTCATCTGTCCCTGGTCTGGGGGGAAAACATTATGCAATCATAAATCAGTTTGAGGAATCTTCGAACAATAGCCCAAAGCATACACTCCCATTTGATTTATTTACCCAGTGATGGCAAGAGGTTTGTTTTCCATCTCCTTCAGCTTCTTCTTCATCTCCACTGTCCTTGAGGGTCTGTGCACGTACTTCCTCTTCCCTGTGCATTCGTAGGTCCAGTGTCCCATCTCCAGACATTTCTGACACCGCACATGCTGCTTGTTTGCCTCTCTGTAAAGACACACAAATGTAGATCGGTAAAGCTTCAAATCCATCTTCTTCCGCATATCTGTTGCCTGGTCACGGGGGATCACTCTGCACCAGTCCCTTATGGCTCCTCCAATGTGGCGGGTTTACTTCAAAGTGTAGAATGAAGGGGGATTTGTGTAATAAATGTAATACATAATAATACATACTAGTCCTGGAGGTTCATGACACATTGGATCATTATTAGTCCTTGGCTAGACTTTCCCAAACAGTCAATAATATACCATTGACAAAATGAGTTCTACATTTCACTGACTGTTCTTCATAAATAAATGACCTGTCATATGCACTCGACGAGAGAATAAAGAATAATAACTAACACTTTGTGAAGACATGGACGGTGTCGGTGTGGCCTACACACGTATAACACGTATCACACGTATAACACGTATAACACGTATCACACGTATAACACGTATAACACGTATCACACGTATCACACGTATCACACGTATCACACGTCAATGCCAACATTCTATGTATAAACATATTATGTGTTTATAGAAGTCTTGCATTTGAACATGAAAAGTGATTCTGTAGCATTGCACAGGAGGCTTGAGGACGGTCCGATTACCTTTCGTTTGTTTAGCTTCATGGCGGTTCTTTCTTGTCACAATAACTTGTTACAAATCTATATTTAGTCGCATTTAAGATCAACCCATAAACGCAGATTTTGGAAATCCCTTCGGTCGCACAAAAACATCTTAATTCACAGCGTATTTAGAAAGTTTTACTCACGCTTGCCTCCTGGCTATTATCCTGTGCATGGGGGTCGCCATCTTGCGGTTTACTTTTACTTCTTTGTGTGATTAGATGTATTTCCAAGGAGAGTGAGAGTCACAGCGACACCTATCGAGATGGATGAAAGCACTGCGTGGCAGAAGTTTTTGTAGACAGAAATAGGTCCTTCACACTGTAAATTGTGATTGTGTTTATTTATTTACAGCCTTATACAGACTTACTTTGCAGAATGAATCATGCTAAATTGCTACTCGACAGTTACAACCTTTGTTATACACCTGGATATAAACATTTACTACTAGTTCATTCATTAAGCTGTGTCATTTTTTTCTTCATAATATTCCAAAGGCCGCTGTATTAATTACATAACAGAGAAAGTCCAGAAATGTTTGACACCTTCTACAGTTTTGTGTGGAAAGATCATGGAACTATCCAGAGAGCTCTAGAACCAGAGGTCTCGCGATATTTGTGTGAGATCTCAGAGAGCAGTCCGTAACTACAGCGCTGGATCTGCGGCTCCAGCAGAGACACCGGCGGCTACAGACTGGATTATGAAGCAATCAACCCGATTTAACACAGCGACACCGAATTAGACTCTTCCATTCAACTTTTACCTTTTCTTTCCACGCTGTCTTGACACTTTATTTCCTTAGCTTAGATAGAAAGCTTGTTACTTGAAGAAAATGTCCGTGGTGGGATTTGATTTAGGTTTCCAAAGCTGCTATGTGGCTGTAGCCCGAGCTGGAGGGATTGAGACGATCGCCAACGAGTACAGCGACAGATGTACACCGTAAGTACAGTTTTTTCCTCTTTATCTTGTACTTTATAGTCACTATTCATTCATTCAGAAGACGGGACACTCCTTTTCAGATTGACTACATTGTTGCCTGACCGGTGTCTGTCAAGGCAGTACACGTGAACATCCTTTACAACCTCTAACCGTTAGCCTATGTTCTTCAATATCATCATCTTTTATGTATCTAAATGTTATAATGGCGGCCAGTCTGCTTCTTATAACAACATTTTTATTTACCTAGCGTGATATCTGGATAGAGTTAGCCTTGACAGCTATTACAGTTTTATTACTAGTAGTTACTGTGCGTTGGGGGTTTCATGCTATCTTTAAATGCCATGTTTGCACGGGCGGGCGGAGTTTGATATCTGTCAGATGCAGACTTGACATTAACAGGAACCCCGCCCGGCTGGTGTGTCCCGGAATAGAAAATGTGCGTCTGTGCGTTATGCTCAATGACGACAGCAGCCAATCGCTCTTTGGAAGATTCTAGCATTTTTTCTGCCCTGTGCGCCTTTAAGAGTTAAACAGTTATCTATAAATAACTTTTTTAACACGAGGTTATTTGCTAGAACACGTTGTTTTGCCCTATACTTTCCAACACAAGCCAATAAAACAAATAGGTTACACGTGAATTATAATAAACAACTCATTGGTTGAGTACATGTAACTAAGTAAGCTAAGTATTAAATGTCATTTCTCTTGCAGTGAATCATAACTAATCTGCCTCATCTGTAACATCTGACTTTGCTGCATCATAAGCTCTAAAGCACAAAGTGTCCAGATGCAATGCCACTTGGAGTAAACACAAGAGTCAAGACATATAGGCTGTTTGCTGGGTTAAAACGCCATAAAAACATAAAATACTGTTTCAATGACCATGTCACAGCAGGTTATTACGTAATACACTTGTTGTCCTTATGGTCAGAGCTGACAGGGGGGGGTCAACCGGGTAAGTTGGCAATTTCTATTAAAAAAGTAATAATGATAATGGAAAATTGCTAACTTTCTAATACTAAACATAAATCTATGAAGAATTCTGTAAATCTTCATCTTTATTCACACAGTGCTTGTTTGGGATGGATCTGTGTTTGATTAGCTCAAGAGGTTTCAAGGACAGTGACATGTGTGGGCTCTATAGACAGAGGAGGCTGACTAATGACGTTATGCACCATTTTATATGCTTACAATTGGTAAGAATACAACCTACCTGTGCCCGCATTGTAGCTAATACTTATACTGTTTTAATGATTTCACCTCTCAAGAAAAGGGTTTTGTTGAGTCTCAACTCAATTATGTTTTTTTTCCTATTGTCATATGGTGGAGGTGGATACTAATGGAAATTACCCTTTTAGGTCATTTGTATCATTTGGACCAAAAAATCGAGCCATTGGAGCTGCTGCAAAGAGCCAGGTAAAGAAGAAATATATTTACAACACAAAGTTCTATTGAAATACATTGAAGTTCATAGTTTTTCTTTCAATGACTTTTTAATTGAATTTCAGGTGGTGACCAATTGTAAGAACACTGTACAGGGCTTCAAGAGGTTTCATGGCAGAGCATTTTCAGACCCTTATATCCAGTCAACAAAGTCCAACCTGGTGTACGACCTGGCACAGATGCCCAATGGAGTCACCGGCATAAAAGTAAGATTTACTTTTGACATTACACACAATGTAGTACCCAAGTCTCAAGACGGCTGTAATAAAACTCTACTTCAGGTTATAGAGTGTATTATTCAATGTTTTAAATTGGACATTACCCACTCAGGGTTCCCACTCTACCTTGAAAACCTGGAAAATTACCAGCCCATTTCCTAGTCATGGAAAACACATGGAAAATGAGAAAAGATGTCAAATGTCCTGGAAAAAATATATTTTGTCCTTGAAAATATTGCTAGTTCCTTTGGTTTTCTGTTCAGATAAGCAAAAAAAAAAGATAAATAGGCCTATAGGTGAAGTTATGTAGGAACTGATAAAATATTGGAGCTTGCCACATGGTTGAAATAAATATGCTCTTGAATGCTCAAAAAATTATCTGATATTTTCAAAATTTCCCTGGGGGAGAACACCCAGACCCCTGTTTCCCCATTAACCACTGAAAATGGTACCCCAACCCATTTTGACTCGAAAATGTCCTGTAAAATCCTGGAAATGACATGGAAAATAATTAAAGTAAAGAGTGGGAACCCTAGCGTTGAAATCCACCATTTTGGGGGAACCACAAACAAAAGTAAAAAATGGCAAAAGAGACACTAAACAACTGTTAGCTGTGGTTAGAGGTTCATGATGAGAAACAGTCTGTCTGGCGTTATAACATCATAATTACATCATATCCTCCAAGCCAGTGGTTCTCAACATGGTTTGATGTTGGAATCGAGACCCATCACCACTCTATAATCTGGAAACTGTAAAATAAATGAAGATTCAAGCTTTTTAAAACTGTGCTTTCGTTATAAAGGATCAGTAAAGGCCAGACTGTAACATTGACATTGATCTCCTTGCAAAGAGACCAATAGAATATAATCAAAACATTAGTTACAGTTGGTAACCGAAAAATCATATGCTAAAGATGTTTTTTTAATGCGATTCTGAAAACAATTGTAGCTGTGTAATGTTGATACCTGAGCTACCAAAGTCCTATCTTGAGCTGTGTCTGTCCCTGTGGGAGTAATTAAAGAGCGTCCGGAGGATAAATCACAAATCGGAGCAGACTCTCGGTGTTGCCAGCCTGATGCTCTTGGCTTCGGTAGGTTTTTGTGTGACAATAGCTACGTGATGCCAGGTGCTGATATCGTTCACACTCTGTTATATCACCTGGAGAGACTGCAGGATTATAATAGGCTTGTGATGGGTAATTGTTTATCATTTTGAAGTCAAGTTTGAGCACCTGTACGGCTACATGACGAGGCAAAAACAGGCAATAGGCAAACTGTAAATGTCCAAAAGAGTTGTTGGGTTTTTTTTTTAAACTAAAGAATAAATTAATGAAATTGCAATTTGAATGGTTCCAATTAGCAAATCACAAAGGCCGACCTCTACAAACATGTTCCAAGATAACATTTGAAGACTTTTGTTAAGCAGTTCATCAGTCAATTGCTTATGCTTTTGGATGTGTTTAAAAGAGGCTATGCAAACTGTAGAGCAAAATCTAATAGACCCTTTCGCTGCTTACCTCATCACTGACATCAGCTGGAGGCAGGAAGTGAGCAAGAGAAATAATATTAAACTAAAACTAGCCCTTATAAGTGTGAAACTACAACTGAAAAATGTGGTCCTGTTGTGGCTTAAGGAGCAAGAACAAGAGGAATGACATTTGAGACGATGAAATAAGGTTTTATCTTTGCAACAACGGTTATCGTTTGTTTATCGTTACTATGACAACAGCTACTGTACAATGGAAATAGATAGGGATCTAGCTTTCTGCCTCCAGCTAAGCCAGGCATGTTTACCAACAACGAAAGGGTCTATAATAATTAGGGCCGGGAATCGATTAAAAAAAATTAACTAATTAATCGCAAATCTGCAGAAAATTAATTACTTAATTAATTAAATAAATCCAGCAATTAATTGCAGTTAATCACAATTATTTGTGAAATTACTTGTCAAACTATAGCTATACTATAATAAAAAGTACTAGTTTTTATTTTATTTTAGCAAATGGGCCTGGTTTTATTCATTTTTATTGAATAAATAAAAGCCTAAAGGTGTGGTGTACAGTTGGATGGGCTGCTGGGAGTATGACTCTTTTCTTTCAAAGCGCATGCAAATTAGCCACATGGCACATGAACGCAAAACAAACAGAAGGACTGTCCCCAACTGGGTAAACTGGGACTTTCCCATCAGAGCCATGTTGTGGAGTGACACATTTCATTCATAAAGCAGTGAAACGGTGATTGTGTGGCTTCTTTCTTCCCTTCTCTCTTGCTGCTCCGAGGCATGTGGGCACCGCGGGCACCGCGGGCACCGCGGGCACCGCGGGCACCGGGCTGCTTGATCCCAAAGCCGCACACATGAGGGGAACACGTTCATGAGGGGAACACGTTCATGAGGGGAACACGTTCATGAGGGGAACACGTTCATGAGGGGAACACGTTCATGAGGGGAACACGTTCATGAGGGGAACACGTTCATGAGGGGAACACGTTCATGAGGGGAACACGTTCATGAGGGGAACACGTTCATGAGGGGAACACGTTCATGAGGGGAACACGTTGATGAGGGGAACACGT
>OMNZ01022399.1:4812-19931 GCA_900303255.1 Lesueurigobius sanzi | reverse complement strand
AATCCAACTGTAAATCTTCAGAGTCTGGCCTCATAAGTTTCATAAGTTGGTATAAGGTGCTGTTAAAGTGAGATGATGCTATTTGTTATAAGGAATATGACCAGCCAAAGTCATATTCCATCATCATCTTTTTCCAATTAGGAATTTAGGAACTTTAATCCAAGTGAGTGAGTCTTGCTATTAATTTTAAACATTAAAGAAAAGGTTCATATCGGACCATCCCTAGTTCAGCTTGTAGATTATTAAATAATTCAAATTATATTTGGAACATTTTCATGATCACATTTCAATCTAAGAAAGATTAAATAACTAAAGTGTGTACTTCCTGAACCCATATACTGTATTTGCCATTTTGCTCACACCATTGTGAGCTCTGCACATGTTAAAATGTACTGAATCAGAGTGAATATGATCTGGTCACTATACATAATTCTTATACAGTGAGACTATAGAACTTTTCAGGTGAGCTGGTCTTTGGTTGCAACTTGGTAAAAGATGCTGGAGAAGCACAGAGGGAAACCAGGGGCCATGTTGAGAGGGGCTGCTCTCTTGCTTTACAGTTGACACTTTGCCCAGGGAAGTTTGTTACTGTGAATTAGCCTGCTCTTTTGTCTCTCCCAGCATGTCACATCCAATCAGCCGGAGCACCAGATAGGACAGGAGGGCTGCCGAGCTGGCTGGGTACATAACCAGGTTGGGAGACAATTAGCCTGCTCTCTGCACTGGTGGCTAGGGAGTTGGCACCACAGCACTCTACCTTGATAAAAAGGCCGCGGTGGCTCCCTAGTCACCCCCAGTCAAAGGAGGAGGTCCTGGCACAGCGGCATATATTATGGTCCCTCCCTCATGATCTCATGGGCACAGCACAAAGGCCCTGCTCCTTTCATCTGCTGTCTTTGGTTAGTGTGATCCTGGTGGAAGCATTTCTGTGAAAGGGTCACTCGAGGTCTGAGTCCCAAATTTTAGGGAAGTTTAAGGCAACTAATTAACTAACTTTTTGTTTGTGAGTTTGTGCTTTTGGAACATTTAAAAATGCCAGTGGATAGAGTATGATCTTTCATAATTTGAATACATGGAAAGGGAAAAGTGATACTTGGGTGAAATGGTAATTGATGGCTTTCTAGAAGTACATAGTGACAGTCTAAACATCCAGATGTACTTGAGGACTGCAACAATTATTCAACTGAATGATGAGTTTGTTATTTTTGAATCAACTGCTAAGCATTTTTTTCAACAATGTTTTAACCACATACAGTGAGGACATAAAAAAAAAACACTGCAATGATCTTGATTGAGCAAATTTCCAGCTTTGATCATTACACCCACAAAATGTATATTATTTGTGATTTTAACTCATCACTGGTGTTTATTTGTTACAAAAGCACTTTTCTCAGTGTGACTGTGTACGATCATCAATTACTATATACAAGTTGATGATTATTTTATTAATTAACAACTAACTACACTGCAAAACGGACTCTTGATAAGTAAAATTAGCTTGAATTCTTAATGTTTGACCTTATTTTTAGTAATTTTGACTTGCAGTAAAATGATCTGAAAAAGTAATATGAAAAAGTATTTTTGCATTTGAATATATTAAAAAAAACAACTTCTTGTTATGACGCAGAGATAAAATAGAATAAATCAAAATTGCATACTTTTTCTTATTTTAAGTGCAAAATTGCTTGTTCCATTGGCGGATAATTTTACTTGTCATGTCAAAATTACTCAAAACAAGATCAAATATTCTGATTTCGAGCAAATTGTTTTATGAAATTGTTTTTTTTTTTTAATTACAAATGATGAAAGAAGGAGCGAGTAAAATAAATGAATAGTTGGAGTTCACGCTCATTCCTAACTTTTCTCACACATTTCTAAAATCATGTTTCTTCTCATAGAGGTGAGTTTAAAAGCACATTTCACAACTGGCGGGGTCACTTCTTAGGGTCATAGTCACAGAAATGCAAGAAAACTAACCTGCAAACTCATGAAATTGACAATAAATGCTTTCAATTTAGATTTCCAGAAATGTCTGAGTTTGCAATATACCAAAAAAGGAAAAAACTAATTTCATTCATTACTACTAGGAAAAAAAATCAAGTATTGTCCCTTTAAGACATCACTTTTATCTCAATAAGAACTTCTTCCAATGCACACTTGCACATTTTTGCCCCCACAATCCCAGTTACTGACTAAGAGCTATTACCTGTACTGTTTTTTTTAATACATGTACTTATCATATGGGAGTTGTCGCATTTTGACTTGATTCCACCTGATGAAAAAAATAAGTTCAGCTCTAATTATTCCGTACAAGGCTGTCAATAGGATACAATCCACAATTTTAATTAGTGCCATCCTTTAAATCGCATTCCACCATCTTCACCAGAGACAATCACCTCTCATGGAGTAAATGAAAGTGATCCAGGACAGATTTGTTATTGAACTGGTTAATTAAGGACACGGCTGTAGCGCTGGTCAGTGTTTGACAAAGGTTGCCGATTGGATTCAAAGTGAAGTGCTTCTGAACATTAGGAAGGATGTATGCAGACAGGACCAACGCCGCTTGATCTCCTAATCAATTTGCAAGTTGATCAAGCCTTAATTGAGTTGTCCTCCTTATTCCACCGGGAGTTATCTTATTAATTCTGCTCACAAGTGCACCGGGAGCTCAGGAGAGGCCGAGCTGAAAGAAGGCCATGATAAGCACAATTCTCCACCGACAGCGTGGTATCCAATGTTAATAATGCCAAGTATTCTTCCTACATTTACGTACTGAAATGAGCAGATAACTTACAATATACAATAAGTTACACTGGATGCCCGTCCTGTCCTCACCAGTCAGCCTCATGACGGTGACTCAAATGCTTCATCTGCGTGTAATATCTAGGTATTTTAACAATTGTCACTAGAGCAAAATTATATCCAGCGACCCTCTGGTTGGACTGGCAAGGAACAGTACTACCCCTGCAAAACCTAGTCAGTTCCTGATCCTTTTGTAATTAAAGGCACTATACCTGATTATATCCTGTACTGGTACTGGAATAAAAAATATTTCATCCTCCTTTGGTAAATTGTAAACTCAGACATTTGTGGGAAAAACTGTGCACCTAAATTTTAAGCATTTTTGTAAATTTCATGTGTTTGCAAGCTACTTTTCTTGCATTTCTGTGACTATAACCCTAAAAAGTGACCCTGCTAGGTGTGAAATTTGCTAATAAACTCATCTCTATGAAGAAATGGGATTTTATAAATGTGTGAGGAAGGTTAGGAACGTGTTTGGAACGCAACTAACAATTGAATTTATTCGCACCCTCTTTCATTGTTTGTAATAAAAAGGTATAGTCCCTTTAACACTGAGTTTAAAGAGTAACTAACCCCCAAATCAGCTTTGTTTTTAGCTGATTAACTGTATACATGGGTGTCTAATAGTGTTGCCTACATATCTCCATTATTACTTTGACATTTTAGTGCACATATGTTGAAATCTAACTTTTGTGCTTAAAACCGTCTGTGTGGCTTCCTCTTAAGGTTAAAACAATATGGCATTTGAATTTTGGAGTCTGTCACCTTATTGGTTCAATAGCTGATGGGACGTCAGCAGCCCTGCCTCTGTGGGCTCTGCCACTAACGCTACAACAACAGCAGCAGGCTAATGTTGCTACCCAGATGCTAAACGTTTTATGCTTGGAGACTTAAAACAAATCCAGCGACTGAAACGGGCTCATGGAGAGCTTTTAAAAGACATATAGCATACCCCTATTGAGTAACATTTAGCTGCTCAACACGATGCCTCCTTCTGGCACAGTTTTCAAAAAAATAAATGTGGGTGGAGTTAGGCTGTGGTAGGGGGTTAGTTCTTTAATGGATAATATCTGTGGAAAGTACGTCAGTAGATAGAAAGGTCCACAGGTTTATGACTCACTCATTTCTCATTGGTATAATATGGTAGGCATGGCAACAGTTATGGATTGTTTACCTCTACATATGTCACTTCCTGCTCCCAGTAAGATAAGAGAGCTTCATTTTGTATTTTTTCAACCCATCCTGCCATAAGTCCCGCCCCCACACATTCTCATTGGACGACACTCCTGGTGAGCGATTAAGTTTATATTTTAATTTTAATTATGGTTAGGGTGAGTTTAAAGTTTATGGCTAAGGTTAGGGACAGGATTAGGGTTAAGTTTAGGGCTAAGAAAAGGGATGTGGTTATGGTTAGGGTATTGCAGGGGGCGTGGCCATGGCAGAAGTGGGTTGGAGAAAAAAAAGATGCGATAAGAGATGAGATAAGATAGTTCTTTACTGATATCACGATGGAGAAATTCACTTGTTACTTTTACTACTATTACTGCTACTAACTCTTAAGATAGGAACAAAAAGGGGAGTAAAAAATATAACTCCCGTAAGGAATTGACAATAAAAAACATCTAATCAGGCATAAATAGTTAAATTGTTTGGCAAAAGATATGTTATCTAATCTGTCATATGCACTTTAATTCATATTGCATCCAATACATTGTTTTGGTTCACATTTGACTGTGTGAAAACCGTTTTTAAACAATGTTATGGTGTGCGTTCATTCGCGCTGCTCTTAAGCTCCGCCATGCTGCATGTTGTTATAATAAAAAACCCTTACATTTGCTGGGGCCAGTATTGAACTTCTCGGAATAAAGCACAGTTTAGTCTGCAGAGATTATCGGTCCGCCGGGGAAACACAGTGGACTACAAAGCCGAGCGGCCCGGGGGCTGTGTGCTCACCAGGGACTGCAGCACTCGTCTTGGTTTGTTTAAAGTCCCACGAGAGAGGTTGCACATGGCATGCAACGCTGTGTGCTTTTGAACGCTACTTTTTTTTCCCATTTCCTTGCAGAGTATTAAATAAAATACCCAATTGTCCACTGAATAAAGCATACTAATGTTTTATAGATTTTTACATTGAAAATTTTAAATCTCCTTAAACAGAGTTCTTTCTCGGATTGACTGAGAAAAAAAGGGAAAAATGGACCTTAGGAAGGAAATTAGACCTTGGTAATGCTAATTGATTTAATGTAGGCACTTTTTTATCACTCTATTGATTCAGCAGCACGGGTTTGACACCGCATGTCACAATAATGAGCTTTGTTCCCTTGTGCAGAATTGCTTCACAAAGTGGTGAAGGAGCGGCAGGTCAAAAGCAGCACTCTGAAAAAGCATTCTGTGTCTTTGGAGCGCTTGGAGGAGTCATTTAAAAAGGTACGCCACTCCACCATTACCAGTGTTCTTTGTCATTGCCCATAAAGGAAACCAGAAAGCGCCTACTACTGCACAATGGCTTTTCAGCATAATTTGGCAGGATTTTTTTTGCCCACATAGATGTTTAGTTTGTGGTGACATTTACACATAGATCTCTATATACAAAATTGACTCCGTATTTGGAATATGTTGAATCTTTATTATTTACAGTTACCCAATTCCTCTTTCTTATTTCTTGGCACTGAATATTCAGAGTAAGTGGAGCTACCTAATTGTGTTGAACAGTACCAGGCTGTGAGTGCCAAATAAAAGGGAGCAACGCCTGGAGGCACAAACCCAGCAGGCATTTACTGTTCTCTTAAACAGTCCCCACCAAAGATCTAACAATCACACTAAGTGTTCCAGGTTGATGTGAAGTTGGGTCCGACCATGGTAAAAAAAAAAAAAAAAAAATGCCAGTCCAATTGTCAAATGGCCAAAGATCTTTTTGGGTTAAGTTTCAAACTAAGGCTTAACCACTATAGCCAGACTGATACATGCAAATTTCATTAGCATAGTAATGTAAATCTGGAAAGGCTCCAGTTTAAGTCGTTCGGGAAGAGGGCAGGCGTTTGAGGGGATATTTGTGAAAAAAGTGACTCGATTTCCATTTAGAATAATATATGGTAGCTACTGTATACCATATTTAACAATAGATAATGTTTTGTAAATTCAACTTTCGCCAGTGTTAAGTGCAGTGACACTGTTATAACACAGCTTTGCCTCTTCAGATTGAGCAGCTGGAACGGAAGATGGTGTCCCTTGAGGAGGAGACAGAGCGACTCAGGGAAGAGAAGGAGCACTTACAGGAGGCCAATGAGGACCTGGCTCATAACTGCTGCCGACTGCAGGCCTCACTGGACCAGTGTCGAGTGCAAGATGCTGCTCGTACAGAGGCAGCCCAGGCTCAAGCTCTGCTCCAAGGGGAGAGGCATCGCAGCCAGATCATGGCTCTAGAAGGCCGTCTGGCGGCCTCCCAGAAAGAAGCTACTCAGCTTCATCACAAGCTGCTGAAGTTGAGGCAAGAACTGGGGATTCTGCAAGCGGCCAGGGACTTCTATAGGCACCGTGCAGCAGGGCCAACACGGGCTGCTGGGATTACTAACAACATTAGCGGCAAGGTCAAATTCAAAACAAGTCGCCTCCGAGGTCCGCTACACCAGCGCAGCTACCCAAGAGTCAACCCCAATCAAGCCATCAGCTGGCACTGCCGCAGCCCCAGTCCCTCTAAGGATGAGTGGGAGGACATGAGTGTAGATAGGTAATGATACACACACACACTCACTGGCCACGCAGGCTCATTATTTTTAGGTAGGTGGATTGGTGTGGTTGGGTGCGTTGAAATGTGGGGGGCCATGCAGCATCGAGGGGACAATGTGCATATGCAAAGCATAAGCAAATGGCTGATTGAATTTCATCGTCTGTCTATTTGGTATTCAGAAGCCAAAAGAAGAATATGAGAAATGGTGATAGAAAGAAACAGGAAAGGAGGGGGAAACTACTGTCAGATCCTTTGAAATATCCTGGGACGCCTTGCTTGGAGCTTATTGACTGAAATTTGCATGCAAAATTAGCCACCTCTCCGCACAAAGTTGAACCAATGCCAGAAAAGCCGAGGGATAAGGGGCCCGGCGAAGCCTTGATACCTTCCAGTGATGCCATTTTCATGCACTAGTCACGCTATCTCCAAATTGACAGTTTGGCAGTTTGATTTAATTTACTGGTCCTTTGCATATTCACTAACCCCCCCCTTGACAGCACTAAGGATCCCTATGCTAGTACCCCTGCACCCCTCCCGCCCCACACTCACCATCTCTACCCATACGTTCTCTCCAGTCCTGGTTATCTCGTGATATGTCAGTTCACTAACGCAGCTCTTTTTTTCCTCTGGAAACCTCCTTTCACCCACCACTCAAACTCTTCTCCATCCTCTCCACGCGCCGTCTCTCCTCTCCTTTTAATTTAGTTAGATAAATTTTGAATGACCCTACTCGGCTCCGTACCAGATGTCTACAAGCTGTTTAACACCCTCTAAATTAAGAACCATCGACAGTAATTATTTCATGTATGTTTTATGCAAAGAAGCCACAGACCCAACATTCATTGAGTGATGGCTGGAATGATTTGATTTTGAGCTATCGCTGCTATTTATTTCCCTCTTCCCCCTTTGCTCTGTTTTTTTTTTCCCCCGCACGGTCCCGCTACCTTTCCATCCCTTCTTCCGAACTAATTCATCAGGCCGTAATCCAGCCCAGCGCTATCCACGAGAGGCCATTTAGCAGCGACTGGGTGCGAGCGCTTCCCTGCCTTCCTAATGCCTCTCCATGTGGCTAATAAGCAGCAGTGTAATATGTGCTTTACCTGGGAGAAGGATCTAAGTGGATTTGTGAAGAAGGGCCCTAAACTGAGATGTTGTCTTATTTAAGGCACCTGTCAACTGATTTGTTACTGTAAAGCCTCGTGCGCCTCCTCCCTCACAAGGGTCCTCCCCAGCAATATGTCTTATAGGCACTCCACAAATACACTATTTCCGCCTAAGGACTTTCTTTCCTAAATAGTACAAAATAAAGATGTCAGTTAAGGGTACTGACAAGTCTGTGTTTTTTCCCTTTTCTTTCTGGCCGCCTCTGGCTCTCTCACAGGTTTTGAGCTGCTGGAGCTATTCTAAGCAGAGCAGGCAGTTTTCTTTTTTTTAAGGCTGGGGAGAATTTAATCATTTGGATGTTTTATCTCGCACTACATGAAAACACAAAGCTGGTGTAGTGTAAGACATTGTTGACTGGGCCACTCTACAATCCTGTAAGGAGCAGTATAGTGCATAAGTTTAAATGGACTGGGTCAGAAATTAGTCGCAATACAACATAATACCAGCCCGACTTAGACTTAGACTTAGACTTAGACTTAGACATACTTTATTGATCCACAAGGGAAATTGCGTTGTCACAGTAGCTCAAATAGTAATATTAAAATAAAAATAACAATCCTAAAATAAATCTTAAAATACCAACAACAAAATAATAAATGTGAGAATAACTTCAATACTTTGGAAAGACCTATCACCTGCCTTTGCTGAATGTGCAACTACACTACTAAACTGATCTACACTTATGTATAGTTTTCTTGAAATTTTTACCCTGCATAACATTCACCCAAATAGATTAAAACACTGTACAAGCATTTCATGTATTACAAGTTTTTATTGTTGAAATATACCCTAAAAATGAACAAACATGCTGTGAGTGGCTCACCTCTCCTATCACCTGACCTGCTCCCAGTAACTTATATGGGAGCCAAATATGAGATTTCAATTTAGAGGGAAAAGGAGAAACAGGAAACAGAGTGCTCAAGAAGTCAATACCATGGAGTTGCTTTTGGGGAAGGTGCTCTTTGGTGTTTGGGGAACAGAAACTTAAGGGGAAATACACAGCACTCCTCTGAGTCCTCCCACATCAAAATTCTCTATTTACATTTACTAAAAAGCCTTTATTGTGATGTGATAAACATAAAAATCTGTCAAGTGTCACTTCTAGACCAAGGCTTGTTGGAGCCAATGCACCAAGGAACCAGCAACATGTTTTAAAGGATTGTAATATTTACCAGCCCATCACAGTAAAGGCTTATTACAAAATGTAAATAGAGAATTTTAATGTGGGAGGAGTGCCTTGGTTTTTAGTTTTTCCCTTATGGCATTTAAATATATTCCAAATACATTGATTGATTCATTTCCCACTGCAAAAATAGCCTTTTCTGTGCCTTTTCTGTTACACTTATTCTTATTCACTAATTCTTTGCTGTGTAATTAGTAGTATGAGTCGCACCTATATTAGGAGTATAAATAGTAGTTTTACATATAAAAAATATCTGACTGCTGGCCAAATTGAGATGATGCTCAGAAGATAATGTAAAGAGGAAATCTAGAGTGAGAGAAGGTTTTTTATTTGTTGTTAGAGAGCAGGACGCACTAAAGGCACAAACCCAAGGCATAATTATCACCATTAACATTTTGCTCTTTGACATTGCGCGCACACGATCCACAAGTTGTAAAGACCGCCCCTCCTCGGCGCAGGTGGATAGCTCTCCCGGGCCAGGTCCCCGTGCCCCCCTCCGCTGGCCCTGGCTTTAACCCGAACTAGCCCCCAGCGCTGTCATGTTCCGCTCAGATCCCTCTCTCTTTCGACGCTCTTTACCTCTGTTGCTTCTCCCAGGCCCCACCTTAATAAACCCCGCCAGCGTAAATGTCACTGGCTTCCACCTCCGCGTCAAAGGTCACTGTCAATAAACCTGTACGCGCGTGTGCGTGTGTGTGTCCATCAGATGCTACTTGGTGCTCGTCTCCGCTCGGCCGCTCCCCTCTCACACGTCTGTCACACAGGGCCCAGGGCTAATGAAGGCCACAGCCGCGCTCATACATGTTGATGCATTCACCCTCCGCACTTAATTTACAGCCGCGCTTTCGCTCTCAGCTCCAGAAATTGGACGGGACATTGATTTTCTGTTGGTAAGGGGAGATGCACATATTTTTGCTTGATGTCAACTAAATCAACCATAAAAGGTAAATTGGATTTTTGTCCGAGGGTGGTAACTTTGAGGACCGGGAGTGGGCTGGTGGGTCACAACTTTTGGCCTATGATAATGCTCTGTTTGTTACCTTTTATTACAGTGGCAGTGGAGATGAGTACTCGGACAGCCTCAACAGTGTGACGTCAGGGAGTCGATTTCGGAAACAACGTGCTCAGGGAAAGGTTGGTCATGCTAAAAGTCATGGATGGTTTTTAATCTTCAAATCCTAACATCCTAACACACTTTTTTTCTATTTTTTGTTCATCATGAAAGCGTTAATTTAAGCATCATCCATCCTATCAGGGATTAATATGAAATTATTTTATCCAAAAAGGGCCACGATAATTGATTTCAGAATGGTTGTTATAGGAATAATAACTTTGCATACAGAAAATAATAAAATAGGAATTTTAGTTCAGTTTGCATACTCTAAACAGTGGAGTTCACAAAATCCTCTTTCGATTGTTCAGGTGAGCAGGTGAAGGTTTAGCAAAGTAAGCCGTTGTCTTTCCTTGGTGGCAGACCGTAGGGGTGGATTGTGTCGGCTTTGTGGCACAGTCTCCTCACCGTCTTCCTGGATTGAGATGGTGGATTCAGGAGATGAGCCATTAGCTGCACACAGGGAGCTGCTATGACAACTTTCTGATGGCTTTGGCTCAAGAGACTTGACACATGACAGTACATGCTCTCCTAAGTGCACGGTGGATCAACCTGTGATACCCAGGGCTTGAACTCTCAGGGCCTTCTACTGGCCATGCTAGCTAATAGCAATACTCCATGCTAGCTAAAAGCCAATCCTTGAAAATATCTATGCATTTCTTCCCCAAAAACAGTGCACTTTGTCATTAACAAAAAATACCTCAATCAAAAATGAATTACACTGAAATATTATATTGAGGAAAAGAGCCCATGTTTTGCTAAATCAACTTTTTAAAAAGCTTTAAACAATGTTATATTGTTTTATCCTTCTGGGGAAAAAAAAAGTATACCTTTTATGTTTTATTCAATTCCTGCCCTGGGATCACAGACATTAAATTCTCTGATGACACAACCAACTGATGGACAGGAAACGGACATATTTACTGAATGGTGCAAGCAGAACTGCCTTAACCTCAATTCATCCAAAACAAAAGAACTGTTAATAGATTTTCGGCTGGAACATCACAGCACACCCACACTTCACATCTACAATGATGCAATAGAATGGGTTGAGACCTACAAATATCTGGGCAGTATAATAGACCGCAAACTCACGTTTCAACCAAACAGTGAACACATTTACTCGAAGTGTCTGCAACGACTTGCCTTCCTCAGAAAACTCCGTAAGCTCCAAGTTCACCAGTCCGTCTTCACCGCCTTCTATAAATGCTTCATTCAGTCATAACATTTAACATCACAGCTTGGTTTGGATCCCTCCGCTCCATTCACCTCAATCCAAAATATCAATCAGATTGAGCAGTAAAATCATCAGACAGCAACAGGAATCACAAACAGAAATTTGCCGTAACAGAGTTGGGTCTAAAGGACAACAGATCTGTACAGCCCTCTCCCCTCAGGTCAAGGTTCAGGTCACTGTCCCTGAGAACAAAAAGAGCACAGTCCAGCTTTGTGCCCACCTCTGTCAGTCTGCTGAACTGTTTGTAGTAGTCATAATGCCCCTTCTGTACCAGCCATGGTTTATGTGTGTGTGACTGATGTGCTTGTGGTTGTTTTTTGTTTTTTTGTTTTTTTTTGTTCTCTGTGTACTCTTGAGAGTGACGCTGCTCCACAACTGTAGTTCTTAATATTAGATGAATAAAGTTCTTATTGTATCTTATTTAAGTAGGTTGCGATGAGAATTTGTTCTCTGTTGACTTACTTGGAAAATAAGCAATGAATAAATAAATATTTGAATGGGAGTAATCCTGCATATTCAGTCTGTTTCAAAACATTTGCTTCTCATTTATTGTTTTCTGCTATGCTTCACTCACCTCTGTACCAGCAGAGGACGCAGGCATTTTATATACTCAGAAATTAGCTTGAAATTGCTTTTAATTATTCTCAATAATATATTTAATTTCAAGTTTTATAACACGAAATGTCAACGCCAAGGATTCATGAAGTATTTCAAAAAGTTTGGAAATTGTTTAACACTGTATAGGACCATATGTTAAAAAAAATAATAAAAATAAACTTTCAACCTACGTTCAACTTGTTCATAATAGCACACTTAAGGCTGAGCTGATCCCCTCGCTGTTTCCTCATTCCTGCTCGGCTAAACGCACCCATCAGCTCCTCCCGGGCTCATCGCCGTGACAACCCCCAGCCCCCCTCGCACTCTGGCCTGTCACTACCCAAAGCTCCTGTCTCCTCTATCCTCCCCGCACAGCACCGTGTGATCAAACCTGGCACTGATCAGATCCTACCTGACCTTCGCCGCGGAGCAGGGGAACGGGGCTCCTTTGATGTCACTACAAACAGGAGCAGTTGGGAGGTGTCACTATGGGCACTTAGAAGCACATATGAATGAACCGGAGCTTTTAGACAGTGATTGAACAAAGGAAGCTCTCGCAGACATATGTCAGGAGCGATATCCGCCCGGAGAAGTGCTGGAGTTGAAGTCGGCAGAACACGCTCAGGTGAATTATTAAAGCTCCCGGTGATTTGTCTTTGGGAGTTAAACAGAGTGTACCCTGTGATCATGGTGTCATTATGAGCTGCGTTCTGAGAGGAGCGACATGTCACCGATTATGTTAGATTAAACTCTTGTCGCCTGACGTAGGTAGGGGATGATGAGGTGAAAGAAGAAAAAGCACAGTAAATGACGTCGCTTAAGCTTAATTGTGATTTTTACTGGCAGATGGTTGTGGTTAAAGTGGCGAGCTGCACCGATTTAAGGAGGGTATCAACATATTGGGAACTATTTTAGTTTTATAAAAATAGGAAAACATAAAACTGAAGAGTAAAAAACAAAACAAAGTAATAACATAATCTAAGAATTGAAAGGAACATAAAATAGAACAGAACAGAAAAGTTTTTTAGTGAGCCAGATTTTTTGGAGGTCCTTGCAATGGCCTCTGGGCCAGTCATTTGGCAAGTCTCCCAACACCACCTTCAATGTCATTCATATTCTTAGCAGGGCTCCCACTCTACCTGGAAAACCTTGAAAACCTGGAAAATTACCTACCTTTTTCAAGTCAACACATGGAAAATTACAAAAAATGTCATATGTCCTAGAAAAACACATTTTGTCCTTGAAAATATTTCTCCTCCCTTTGCTTAATAAATCTAAGCGATCTTCTATTTCAAAATTTCCTCAGGGAGGCCTTCCGAACCCCCCATGCTCTTCAGACCAAAAAGTCTTTGTCATTATTAGATCGCATCCACAATGAGCGCTGGTGAGTGAAGAGGACAGAGAGGGACGCAAAACACTTAATCACAATGTTTTTATGTATATTTGCACTTTTAAATGTCATGGAAAATCCTGGAAATCACCTGGAAAATAATTTAAAGTAAAGAGTGGGAACCCTGTCTTAGGTAAATACATGAAACATGAAAAAATTACTATCATTGCTCAAATATAACATCCCGGTAAGTGTATTCCAGCATTTTATGCACCGACAGTATGAAATATGAATCAGCAGATATAGTACGTGTTTTAACAGACACATTATTTCAGCCCTTTTGGCGGCCTTTCCAATTTTTTCCTATTTTTTTTAAGTCCTGAGAAGCACGAGAAGCACATGGCTGTTTAATATGCAATGATAAATAAAAGGACAAACTTGCTCCGCCACAGGTGTTGGACTCGGGTTCTGAGTCTATTCTGGCTAAATGCAAGTACTGCAAAGGTAGCAATTCTTTCGCTGTAAAAATTATGATTTTAGCCGGTGCAGAGCCTCCCCCGGGAGTGCAGCTGCTGTGAGCGTTAGCGGTAGCATTAGTGATGTGTCGTAAATAGACCAGTATTATTTACTTTTATGGGAAATAGCCAGTGGGCCAGACCAGGTTGTTTGGCAGGCCGGATCTAGCCCTTGGTCCGCCAAGTGAATAGCCAGGCATACAATCAGTGCCAAATTCACAAATACACTAAACGGCTAAATAAAGCTTTGGAACTGACATCACAGTGCAATGCATTATGGGAAATTTGCCACCATTTTTCAGGACCACAAAACAATGGAAACACAGCCCATTTTCAATATTATTCCCCTGTAGATGGTGCGTTGTAACATGGCAGTCAACTACACATCAGGCCCAAAACTATCCTGAAGTTATTTGTCCATCTAGCTTTCCTTAGTTCTACAGTTAGCAGTTTGTTGTTTGGACCGGTAAGATGGCGCCTCAACCACAGACACATCAACACAATCTGCTGGCCACGCCCCATTACGTGACATCACATTCCAAAGCTCTGTTGCAGGAATTATGTGCAAACTAACAAAGGTGTTTGTGGCTTTGGTGCAGTGTAATTTATTCTCAAATAAATAAACCTGCAAATCAGCAAAACCGATGCCATGGTTTTCTTGTTACAATGGAAAAAAGGACCGTCTTAAAGGAGACATATCATGGAGCAGTATTTCACTTCATTCTTCAGTTCTGCACGTTGTCGACTTTCTGGTACAATTACGTAATTGTTAAAACTCCCAAACTGTCCACATTTTTAAAGCCAATGATCCAATAAGGGATCAGTTCTGAGTCGATCAAAGCAATCTACTCAAAACTAGCCCTAATTCTTTTAATTCCAGCACTTTTAAGTCATTCTCTTGCCATTTCTTGGTTTGTTTTTGTGCAATTCTTATCTTAAATTGTTCAGTCCTGATTTATTAATTTTCTTCTTTTATTACAGTCTTACAGATCTGCGCAGAAGACTAAAGAGCTACTTGTTAACTCCACCAGAAAACAGCTCCTAGATGAAGGTAAATTTCTCTCATCCCCATCCATGCTGAACTACAAAAACCTAATCGACTATTAATCAACTCCAAAAGAACATTCACACACTGTTGATCAGAAATAACTATCTGAGAAGTTTACAAGCTTTCCCCCTTATTCCTCATCTCCACCTGAATTATTCATGGACACACTGTAAAATGTTAATCATTCAAGTTGTTAAATATATCGCAGTTGTTATCCACTTGTGCATACACTCCCATCAGTAGCTTTCTAAACAGGGATGCGGAAGGTTTTTTTTCTTTCTTTCTTGTACTTGTCAACTCCGAGGCGCCTGTATGTATGACTTCCTCCCTGTTAGATGATGAACAGCATGGGTCCTGGGACTGGGGAGGAGAGAACAGGAGGTGGAATAGACAGGAGCAAAGGAA
>OMNZ01022394.1:7719-20199 GCA_900303255.1 Lesueurigobius sanzi | reverse complement strand
CTTTAGATCACGATGCAGTTAGGGGCTAGGAGCTATGCTGTGGTTACACAATCCGACGATGCTCACTCAGCGGAAACAATGGGGAAGTGACGTCAGCAACAGTTTTTCTTTTCACAAATGCAGTTTACAGATCAGACACTAGGGGGCGGAATATTCAAACATAATATTCATTTAAATAAATCTGTGAAATCTGGAGGCTAAATGTCTGTATTCTACTGCACACCACTTACTTTGATGTCAACAGGTTTTCAATAAAGAGCAGTTAAACCTCAGGCTTCACCACTGTCTCTGAAAGTTACACGAGCCACTTAAATGAAGGCAGACAGAAAACAGACCATAATAAAAATCAGTTTCAGATGCACTTCACAGATATGAAATGCCCTGGACACACTTTGGTTCATGTCAGAGCCGCATAAGAATGCCGCTCCTCCACGTTATTATCGAGCTTAAAGCATGTGGCTAATTTTCATATTGCTTTCATTCTAAACTAAAACAAAATGCGTAACGAAACTGCCTCATTTAGTCCATATCCTGCACTGATCTTTACAGTAAGGCTCTGTGGAGACTCTTTATAGTCACTTTTATAAAGTTTGTCTTGTGCAGATCATTTTATAACACGTGTCTGTCAATCATGAACCGTGTCGTGCAGAGATTGTACATTTTCGAGCGCACAGAGGTGAGCGAGGAAAACAAACCGCTGATAACGTCTGAACATATCAAAAGCACGCTATTTGAGAGGAGAGTAGGGCGGATCACCTGTCTCCATAGCAACCACACGCTGCTCTGGGTCTGGTCACTCGTACAATGTGAGCAGGTCAGTCATGGGTTCAGGCTCTAATCGTATGAGATTCAGTTGCATAGTGTGACTTGAGTAGTTTGGTTCATTCAAATTGTCACACGGTGTATGGCCAGCTTTAGATGTGTCCCATTCACTAAAGTTCATTTAGCAGAATAACTTTCTTTATCCCTCACTGATAAACTGTTGTAGTCCATTGAAATCATCACTAGCTAACGTCACAAATGCAAGAGAACCGCGGATGGACATGATGGACATGACATTCAGACAATTTAAAGGGGCGGCCGCAGCTCGGGTTGCGTGCGCATCCGGTTTTGTTGATAAACAAATAATCCCTCTACTATATGGACCGTGGTAAAACATGGGACCAGGAGGTTCACAGATGTAAGTCAATGTTTCAAATTAGAGGAGAGCACTTTACCTGCAAATACAGTGCAATAATTACAATTGCTACTACTGTTTGTTGGGTCTATTTGGCTGAGTCTTCAGTCTTGTCGGGAGCATAGTATTGTATTGCCTACATTTACTAATGACGGAAAAGCAAAGACAGAAATACTTTTAACGACAAAATATCCTTTTCCAGGGCATTTGAGAGTTTTGCTCATTTTCCATGACTAGAAAACAGGCAGGTAATTATCCAGGTTTTCAAGGTTTTTCAGGACGTGTGGGAGTCTTTTGAACGGCTCTTTGAAACAAACAGATCCCAAGGACTCGGCTCCCTGTAAAGAGCCACTACGCCCATCACTCTGACCTCCCCCCTTCGTCTCTCTTCCTCACCTGTTTGATACGAGGTCTGTTCGTAGAACTCGCATTCCGACGGCTGCTCCCGGCGCCGCTCCTCGTCAGGGGGGCGTGGCGTCGGGGGGTCGTGTGCGGAGGACGGGCGCAGTGTGGCCGTCACCTCTTTGCGGCCGAGCGCCTTCCTCTGGCTCTGCTCCGAGACCTGCAGCCGGAACTTATCGTACACTCCGAAGTGACAGGAGCGCACGTCTCGGTGGCGGATCACTCTGTACGGCACAACGCGGGACATAAAGGACATGTCATTCAGACGAAAGGAAGTACAGAGTCTTTCCCTCGAATAGTAGATAATAGTGTCAATAAGTCTTGTAAATGGTATTTATCACATATTTGTTGTTGAATAAACATGACATAAGCCGATAATGCGGAAATCATGACCATTTAAACAGGCAGCACTGCAAAACGTCATTGAGAAATTTCGAAATGTATACTGTAATAAATGATATCTTGTTGTGATAAAATGACTGAAATGAAGTATATTTTCCCTTGATTTCAGTAAGTATGGAAATTTGCCAGTGGGACACGTTTTGGGAGCTAAATTAAGAAAAAACATCCTATTGTGCTTAAAATTAGGAAGTTAGCAGGTTCAATAGGTCAATAACGAAGCAACATAAGAAGCTGCAAAATTCCTCACAGTTATATGGGCACACTACTGCCACCTTGGATTTGATCAAGTCCGGACACGCTAACTTCCTGCTAACTTTAGCCACTTTAAAACATAACTGTCCTCTCTGTGAATCTTCTACAGCAAAAAATCTCTTAATTTGCTCCTCTTCTATAACAAATATATAAAATGTTATTTTTCAGATGTAAAGTGAAGATCTCAGTCGATGTTTCCACATTCATCTCAATGGATGCAGCTTCTGGTTTACCTCAAAAGGGAGCGTTAACCTTTTCATTGCTCCCCTCTATTGGACTAGTCGTCTGGATGATTTTGAGTTGGTTTTGTTTAATGTCATTTTATTGTTACAGTGCTTAACAAATGTATGAGACCACCACCCACAAGGTGTTTGCTGCTGCCATAATTTAACAGTATTTCTGTTTATCAAAATATCTTTTTATGTTTCTATAAGGGTTAAAGAAAAAGGAATCTGGAGCTGGATCTGAAGGACTGAAGCCAGAGTCCAGACTTGAACCCCATTGAACAGATCTAGGATTTAGTGACAAATCAAAAAATTGATCAGACCAAAGTCTCATCCAAAGCAAGTCTCTGGGAACAGCTACAAACTATTTGGAACTCAATAACAAAAGGTTATAAATATGGACATTTTAGTTTATTATTTGTCAACAGTTATTCCAATTGGTTATTTGCTTAATGAATAACAATGGAATTGTTCATTTGAAACAGGTTATTGATATATTACCAAGTTATTTATGTTTTCTTGTTTTCATGACAGGTGCTCTAATAAATGTGTTAAGCACTGTAGATGTATGGTGAAGAAAGTTGAACATGGTATTCCCTACAAAATATAACTTAGAGGGGGCCCACTCTGGTTCAAACCTGGTTGTTACCATTTTGTGTTTTAGACTGTGTATGGACACAGATAATTGGATCGTAACCGTCTGATGCTTGAAAATTGAACATTATGAAAAAGACAATAAAGTGCCAATTAAAAAAGAAAAAAACCTCTTTTCTATGTGCAAATGTTTTACAGTCCCCCTTCTCTTTCAGTATTATGAACACGATTTGACTTTTAAACACTTAAACCAGGACCTTCATGTGACAAGGAGAGCACGGGCCGAAAAACCCACTTCCTATATTCAAAATTTTATTTACATGTAGCTCGATTTGACCTCTGAGTAACTTCTAGTGATGGGACTTATGGCTCTTTGGTGGGAGCCCAATCTTTAGGATCTGTTCACCAAAAAGAGCTGGCTCCTTTTGGTGAATTTTTTTTTTCCAGTATAATAGCTCATACACTGGAAAAACTTTTCAGGTAAGTAAAATGATCTGCCAATGGAACAAGTATTTTAGCACATCAAACAAGTACAAAACATCCATTTACATCTAAAATAAGTTTACATTTCTTGCACATAAACATTGAAAATAAATCAAATGCTACTCAAAATAAGCTTATTCCATTGGCAGATTTTTTTACTTGGCGAGTCAGAAAAACTCAAAATAGGGTCAAATGTACTTAATTCTACTCATTTTTACTCATACTTTTTGCAGTATATTATCCACGGACTATCGCGAAGAAGCATAAACCCACAATGTGAATGCAAAGGTGCTAAAAAACGGAGCATCCTGACTGGCAGTATCACAGTGCGAATGGGGGCAGCACTCAATGAGACCGTCTGGCTCTAAGGAGAGTAGTCCACTCGGCAGAGAGGATCCTGAGGATCAGCCTGCCCAAATGGAAAGTTACCACCAGAAGTGCCGACGCAGGAGGTGGCTGAGCGGGTTGTGAGGGACAATAGCCATCCTGACAACAGCCCATCAGGAAGAAGATACCGTCTTCTCAGGACTAAAACTGAGAGGATGAGGAGGAGCTTCTATCCTGAGGCCATAAGACTGTTAAATCAAGCAGGGGGGGTTAGGGTTAGGGTATACTGTGTCTGTTTATATGATATGTTGTTATTATTGTGGCAGCTGGATGGATGGTACAAAAGAAAATTTCACTGCACGTTATACTGTATGCATCTATGTCTATGTGATGGCTAAGCTAAACTAAACTTTTTTACCTTTTGATGTGTTCATAAAAAAAGAAAAAAAAAACAGGCTACAACTTCTATTCAAAAAATTTCACTGCAAAAAGCGAACTCTCGTCTTGCTTCCTTCGTTGTAATGCCGTTTCTTGTGTTAGATCGGGGTAAACTTTGGTCAAATTGAATGAAAAACAGTCGCATCACTAGTAACATTCACTGGGCAGCTGTGGCCACTGAAGCGTCTCACAAGTGGCTGCAAAATACACAGAAACTTGGAGAGCTGAGCCAGACCGATTATTAATCCGTTAATCACTGTTGTTTTCCAAGATCCTGAGTTGTCTGAGTGTGGACTTTAATCATGATCTCACAGTCCTGGTTTTGCTCCCGGCCTTTGACTTGTTAATGTCGCCATCTCTCCTCCACTCTCTCCTGCGAACCCCAGCTGGCTCTGACAAATGGTCCGCAAAGTGGAGGGCCTTTATCTTGTTAAACGGTGTCTTTTCTCTCGGCTGTTCCCCAAGTAGTCGAGAAAATGGTGACACTTGCGTCTTTTACTTTGGGGCAGTGTTGAATGCTGTATGTTTGCCAAACGGAGATATGGTAAAATGTTGGAATTAGTGATATTAATTATATTTTATTGCAAGAAGCCACAACATATTATCACTGAGGTCCTCCGTCTGACTGAGATCTACACACAATTGGCAAACTCAATTAACTAACTTCTTCTTTCCTAGCATTTGTCCCGCTTTGGCGCAGGGTCTGCTTAACTAACTAACTAAAAAATAATAATAATGGAACTTATAAATGTGCAGAAGTTCAGTTTTAGTTATAATTTGACTCCATTTAGCCTTATTTTGCACTCAGTTTAGTCTTGATTTTACATTATTTGCTGAAAAACAAATTGATTTGTGTTTAAAAAGCAAGTAAACACCATCATGTTTTTTTCTGCTGATAATCTAAATGTGTTTCTAATAATTATTTTTGACATTTTAGAGTAAAATTAAACTAGGAGAGCTCGCTTGGAAAATCAGGATGTGAAACTATTGCAGATTTTGGCCTTTTCTAACCAACAAAGTGTAAAATAATGATCCAGATGTGTTTAACATTATTACCAAATGCATGCAAAAAGCATAATATCTCCTCTTTAACAGAGTAGAGACGGCCTGATGTTTAATTTTCTCCACAGTCTCAAAACAAGCTATAACTAATAAATAACATCATCTTGAAAGACAAACATAGAAAAGTACTAACTATAATGTTCCCAAAAGGACCACTTCAATAATAAATAGAAGTGTTAACTGACGTGTTTACTCTAAAAATGTAAGTAAAATGAAAAAGTATCACGTGTGTCCTCATTGTCTCAGCAAACATTTATGGATACCACTACTGTACTGACTGTCAAAGTAGAAGGATCAATGTGTAAAGTACAAACACAAAATGATGAACAGTGTCTTTGCTTGTTATGAAGAAATGAGTCTTGCATTGCAGTCTTTCAGAAGGAGCCATGCAGAATTACTCACATGTCGACACAACATTGTGGTTTGACCGCTCCAGTTGCATCCACCACACTGTACTTGTTCGGCGCTGTACACAAAACTAGAACAGGCAAAGACAGATGTAGACAATGAACACGTGATTTACTTTCATGATATAAATATGCATGAAATCAAGAAGAAGGGATCAATGTAATATAAAGTATTAGTAATAGGTTGTGTTCATGTAAAAGAGCCTATTGAGAATGAGGAGTTGTCGTCATGGTACAGAGCCCCGCTGGCCCATTTTGGAGTTATTCCGGCGGCAGGCAAACGGATTGTTTACGTGTGTTCTTAACTCGGTGTCGGTAGTAGAGGAGGTTCTTATGCACTGTTTTACTATGCCTGGAAGTCACTGCTTAAAAACTGCTCCAGTATCTCTCACAATACTTTTGGAAAACTTGGTTGGCTGCAAATAGAAGGACCTTACTCAGAATTCACGTGGAGAGGGTGATTGGTGTTGTGCGCAACCAATTGTACCAGTGCTCATGCTTTCAAATGTGAGGGTGAAAACCTAATGCCTTTAGATAAGATTGTCACAGTTTGCTGTGCCTTAACGAACATGTGCAAGGTCCGATTTATATTGACCGTGATATCATTTTTAAACGCACATAATCAGTTGAATTTCAGTGTTATTTAGTCACAAAGTTTGTGCTGTTTCTCAGCTGCTTCTAGTCAGTCTCCTGTTCCCGCTTAGTTTTCATTCTTATTATCAACAAAAAGTCTAAAGTCTAAATATAGTCTTGTTCTGGCCATAATGTGAGTGAACCTGCCATGAGAATGCCGTGCGCTAATAAGACTGACGGCCGCTCTTATCTCCGCTCCATATTTTAACATTGATAGCATTTGGATACTTTTCTCAGTGATTAGTGGGCAGATTTAAATGATTTAAAAACTGACAGTAAGCTAAAAAGCATTACTATCGAGATACGACACTGTCATGCCCTGAATATGAGCTTATTTCCCTGTGGCTGCGGAGAAGCTACAGCACTTTCTTCCTTCATGCGCAAAGTGCGAGCGAAGGAGGAGGCGGCCAGTTCATTTTAGAATGAACTAAAGACAGAATTTCCTTTAAGTATGCAATTTCCAGTTGTGTAAATGGATACAATAAACAGGAAAACGGCTAGGCTGCTAAATTTGTATATTTAACTTGATGCACTTCAACTGGGTACAAAAATCTGGGTGTAATGCATGCTTTTGCACCCCCTGGACACAGGCGGCGTTGCCCCTGGCCTACTTCCAAAATGGCTGAACGGCTAAGACCCCGCCCACATCCACCCAAATCGGCACGACTCCTCATTCTCAATACTTTAAAACTGAGGCGGAGGGCAGTGGAAAGTTACCAGAATGGTAACTGTCAAAACAGATTTCTAGACTTAGTTCATTGCTAATTTCTCTGTAATTCCTGGGCCAATCCACATGAAACAAAACAAACACAAAGTCCGATGGCTTCTCCGTCAGCACATATGAACTAAGGCCAAATTATCCCTCGTAAAGGAGTAAAAAAGTGGTGACAATATTCAAAATCATGTGCATGATGTTGGCCAGTAGAAAGGACTTTCAGCCATAAGAATAATATGGCAGGTCTGTGAAACCAGTAACTATCAATTAATGATCAGGGAAAACGTTTGGACATTTACTTTTGGGAAATTTCTTTCCCATAGAGTTGTATTGGCACCTGCTCGAACCGAACACAACCTATTTCGATTTGATTTGCAGTTAATTACATTTGATTTACTCCTCTTTGACATTCGATTTACTGCACACACCTTTGAATTTGAGGGCAAACTCATAGGGGTTGTAGAGGGTGAGCACTTGCTTGTGGGTCGTCTGGTCATCTGCGTAAAAGACGAGCTCTGTGGGGAAAACGAACACGGGAAGGCTGCCCTCCACAAGATCAGGCTGTCGGTGCTGCTGCTGCATTGGCCCCCGCTGCTCACTCACCCTCCCACAGCTGCCCCACTCGCCTCAGGCTGCAACGATCTCAGTCTCTGCCCTTCAGGTGGGTACAGCACACTCTGCTCTCAGCTTCTATGGGCCATGACACTGTGCTGTCAAAAACAAAAGAAGAAAATCAACAACTATTGCTTCAGCTTTAATGATTCAAACATAAAACCGAAAAGATATTGTGATGGAAGCTTTTAACTACTGTTTACTTGTGCTGGGTCAATATGGGTTTGTGATATGTTTTTGTCATTTTATTGTATAGTGAGACGGTTTCAGTGAGACCACTTTCATAGTAAGTGCTGCACCAAAAGCAGAGATTTGGAATTCTGCCATGACAGGAGCGATCCAAATGTTAGATTAACATTTGTTATTCAACTTTTGGAAGCTTCATTTCAATACATGTCTGGTGTCTTAAATTTACTGTATTGGATTATTTCAGTTTCAAGACCACTCCTGGGATGCTTTCATTCTCCATTGTGAGATCAATAAAGTCTTATCTTAACAGGGAGGTTAGATGCTGGTCTATATACCTAGTTTATGGTAAATGGTCTCAACTACAGCACTTTTCAGAATCAGTCAGTCAGAACAGTCTTTAGTCCCATGTCAATGCAAAGATTCACACACTAGGAATTTATTTCGGCATACTCATGCAACATGAAACATAAACTTGTAATAATGATAAATAATAAACTATGAAATATATATATTATAAACGGTAAGGGCATGCATAAAAATAGAATGAAATAAAAACAGCAGCGCGAGTGGGTGAATTTACAGATGTGCATTAGCGTCTAAATTAGGCACTCAAAGTTTAGTCAACCGATGTCCAAACTGTCCTAATTTTAGACCTAGCTTTTCTCTCGAACTGGGCCTTATGAGAGTTTTGACCCTGTTTTTCCACTTATTTTGCATATCTGCGTTTTCGATCTTTGAAGATGGTAGCCTGCTTTGTAAGGCAAATGCTGTCTCCGGGGGTGATACAAGTTGCCTTCAAATATTTGAGACTTATGTGTAACAGATTAAACTGTGGTTAAAAAGTAGTTATAACCTTGGATGTACTAAGAAATCGGTTATAACACATTAATCACTGTAAATAACATGTCCCTGTTTGACGCCATGTGGTGGTCACGTGGCTGCCTGTGTTGACATGGTTACAGTTGAACAGAAGGAGCAGGCTGTAGTTTCGCAACACGTTCACGATGTTTTGTTCGCAAACAAGCGGGGATTTTTACAACGTGGCACGATTATATATATATTTTTTACACGTGAACAAAACGTTTACACCGCACACATAGCGTTAATTGTTTGGAGAAGTATTTTATTCGACCAAGAAGTGATGAGTAAGCGTAAAAATGTTATGCTAACTCATTTGCAGTGTAACGCTAATAGTTAGTTATGAGCTGGCAACTTAAAAACGTACAGTAATGAGTAAATATTTCAAGATTAGACGGTTAACACGCTTATAAACAGCTATTTACTGATTAGAAATGGTGTCCGAATGCTTTTATGTGAATACTAAGTAGTTTCAATCACAAATGGAGACTTTAAAATACTGAAGTCGTCTTTCACCTTTGTTATCAAACTACAGGATGTATTTACCAGTAGTGCCCTAGCAGCTAACGGAGTTATTCTACGACTCTTTTATCCACTTTATTTTAAATGATGTTTTTAGCTAATATTACAGATCTATGGACAACCTTGCTTTGTGTTAGTAACATGGTGAATTATCATACTGGTAGCAACCGTGAATTTACAACATTCTCCTGACCTGGTGAAGAAGTGAAAGTCTAAAAAAATAACACTTTCAGGCTAGCTGGCGTTAGCAGGCTAGTGAAATTTGTAAAGATTGTAGCACATAGCCAACTTAATGCTGACTATAAGCCGTGACATCTCAAAATACAGGCACTTATCAACATTGTTATACAGAGAAATGCATGTACCTTATCGTCCGGGCATAGACAGGTCTAATGTTGGAGATATCGCCAATGTTTCTGCTCCTGATCCCACCCTGTTTTTGTTTTCTCGCTGGCCCTTTTTCTCTTTTGTCGCTTTACTGCAGACCTCGCGGTGCATTGTGGGCTATTTACAGAAGAGAGAGTACGTGCCTTACGTCAACCACGCTACTGTACGTAATTGTGACAAAACAAGTGATATGTTTACGACTTTAGGCGTTATAAATCACGTAGAATATGAACACATTGGCCTTGTCATTAAGTGTCAACGTGTGTTTCAGACTTTGTTAGCATGTAATGTAATAGTACTTATTACACAGCTAAGGCTCTTCAAACAGAATGGGAACATCACTTTCCCACGACAATCTGTAGCGCCTTAGCCTACAGCTTAGATACAATAACAACCATACGCTTTATTACACGGTAGTTACGGTTTCCAGATTCATTTGCAATTTCATCGACAAAGGGTTCGGGGTTACATCTAAACTAACTGTAGATAAATGACAGTAGTAATGCCTATGCCATAATGAGCAGCTTTGTCCTATGCTGCTGCACGAGGTCATGGGACAGCCTAGAAACTCACTTCACTAACTGCTTCATAAATCACACGAACTGGATCGTATTTCAACGCTACATCGAAACGACACTGCCACATTGTAGTTTTTTCTAGTCTACACAGTGGAAGAGATTTTCCTCCTTGGGGATTTCGTTGTAAACCCAGTCAGTCTGGCATGAATGCTGTGCCTAAACAGTCTGCATATGATAAAAGGTGGGGACTGAAAATGTTTGTCGTGTAAAAAACCTTGGAGGGATATGGAAATTGACATTTGAAGCTTAAATAATGCACAGACGCCGATAGATAAATCAATTATATGACCTCAAACGCATTTATAAATGATCACAGAACGTAGTTCGACAATTACTACATGTTTAGAAGATTATATCACAAGAGAAAGTGATACGGGGATGATGCACTTCGTGGAATCCCTCCACACAATGGTCTAACCGCGGCTTGCACGCCTTTTTATTGTAAGAGTGCGGGGGCGTGGCTTATGGAATCTTCTTCGGCCAATCGGTGGCCGGGCTGTGTGCACGAGGCGTTCCTTTCCGTTTGGAGCAGCAGAAGTTGAACAGAGCGATCCCGAAGCGCGAGCTCAGTCAGAGGACAGAGACAGCGCGAGGGCATATCCAGGCGGGCCCTCTGCTGGAGATGGGGGGCTTATTATAACATATACACATGTGGAAACTGTGTGGCCGCATCATAGGTCATGTGTGGATAACAGATATTTTAGAAAGGCATACAACACGCGGCTCTGCTTATTACCAAAATGCCTATTTTACTTTTCCTTTTAGACACGTCCGCTTCTATGAATCAGCGCTCTTATTTGGGCACGACGTATCTGGACATTGCTAAAGGCGCGGTTGAGGTCTTTATGAAGGTAAAGAACGATTTTTCCCGGATTTTTTCCTCCAGCAAGAATATACCTTTTGGAAGCTTAGGGTTCCTTGGGCAAAACGGTCGAAATTAATATGTAATTTTGGTTTTCTTTTTTTGACAGCTGCGTGCCCGAGACCCGGCTAGTAGAGGCGACAGGTACATGCTAGTTACATTCGATGATCCACCATACGGAGTCAAGGTAATTTAGCAACTCATACATGTTTTCTTTGGACAGCCGGTGGTATTTTTCAACTTGTTAGACTTTATTTATCCCTGTAGTCAGCAGCCAGTCGGCCTCCCTGCGGTGAAAAACGACATACATTTGTGCTCGAGCGGCGCTGCCTCCGACCACACAGCGGACATTTTGCTTTTGTGTTGAGAAAAGTGTGGGGCGTTGAGATGCCCCCAAGTGTTGTACGTCTGCAGCCCGGAGCCGCTGCAGATTCACCACAGCGGATCCAGCACCGCACATTCGAGACCAATCTTTATTTATGCGTTTTTTTTTTTTTTTCTTTTTTGAGGGGGGACTGTGCGTTCTGCTGTTTGGAAGATCATTTCTCAACAGAGTCCAAGTGCAAATATGTGAAAATCTTACAATATTATCAAGTTTTATAAAGGTGCCATTTTCGTAATATGGTTTATAAGTGACACAAACCCTGAATAGAGCCAAAGAAGATGCATGGGTTTGCATCTAGATTGATGAACAACTACTATATTTATATGAAACTATCACTATAATATAATACTTATGAAATAGTATTGTTTATTTTCAGAATCAGAAGAGACTATGTTGCCATTGTCATCAAGAGGATTCACAAAGTAGACATTTTCTTCAGTACAATTGTGCAACATGAATCATAAACTTTCAGTCCAATCCACTTTTATTTGTATAGCACATTTTACCAACATAAAGTCTCCAAAGTGCTGCACAGAGAACAAATTAGCACTGAAAAACAAACATGTCCAAAAATCAGCAATAAAAAAAAAAATAGAATTAAAATTAAAATAAGATGAAATCTAATCTACAAAATCAAGAATAAAAAGTAAATGCATAAATTCAATTTAAAATACTAACTCTAAAATCAATAAAAAATGTAAGGATCTAATATAATTAAAAACAATAAAATAAATAAAAGACTGTCAGAGGACCACACAATTCTATTATTATAATATATATATAAGTTACAAAATATAAGTGCATGCATAAAAATGGAATAAGATTAAAAAATGCAATAAAATAGCTAATTTAACACAACACAAAACTGCAGTGTGAATGGGTGGATTTTATAGATGGACATTGTAGGCCTTTTTGAATTATTTTAAAGTTTTAAATGTGTTTTGTTTTTCTTGTTTTGTTTTGTTTGTTTG
>OMNZ01022391.1:0-15902 GCA_900303255.1 Lesueurigobius sanzi | reverse complement strand
AGACTCAGTCCACTGCTTCGTCAGGTCCCCCAAGGTCTGGAATCGGTCCTTCTCCACAATCATCCTCAGGGTCCGGTCACCTCTTCTCGTTGTGCAGTGTTTTCTGCCACACTTTTTCCTTCCCACAGACTTCCCACTGAGGTACCTTGATACAGCCTCTGGGAACAGCCTATTCGTTCATAAATTTCTTTCTGTGTCTTACCCTCTTGCTTGAGGGTGTCAATGATGGCCTTCTGGACAGCAGTCAGGTCGGCAGTCTTACCCATGATTGCGGTTTTGAGTAATGAACCAGGCTGGGAGGTTTTAAAAGCCTCAGGTATCTTTTGCAGGTGTTTCGAGTTAATTAGTTGATTCAGATGATTAGGTTTATAGCTCGTTTAGAGAACCTTTCCATGATATGCTAATTTTTTGAGATAGGAATTTTGGGTTTTCATGAGCTGTATGCCAAAATCATCAGTATTAAAACAATAAAAGACCTGAAATATTTCAGTTGGTGTGCAATGAATCTAAAATATATGAAAGTTTAATTTTTATCATTACATTATGGAAAAGAATGAACTTTATCACAATATGCTAATTTTTTGAGAAGGACCTGTATATTCAAGAGACTGTTTAATATTTATGAATGTATATTAGTCAGATAAGTTTTACTCGACATGGATTTTACAAAAGGAAAAAAAAAAACATCTTGAATTGCTGCATTTTACCTGAAAAGAGAAGCCATCAATCTCAAGCTAAAGGTAATCGCTAAGGCTATCGCTAGCAATTAACTTTTCCACGTGGCGGGTTATATTTAAGGGGTTTATTCATAAATAATCCACAACATCCCACTTAAACAGTGTTTTGAAGAGAGCCAGCTCGCTGTATTAAGCCTAGTAGCCATCTGAACACCCATGTTTGTAAATGGCTTTTGTCACATTGTGAACACTGAAACTGAATCTTAACATCTATAATTAGTATAATTAGTTTTGCTTAGTGCTTAAGTTTTGCTTAGTGCTTAAGGAGCTTATGAAATTACTTATTGACAGGGCTGTAACAATGGGGCTAACCGGGCATTTGCTGAGAGGCCCCGATTCGTCGGGGGCCCCCACAAAAAAAAAAATCATTATTCTCCCTTAACAATAAATTCTAAAAGCAGATGGCATATTTGTGACAAGAGCTAAAATGTGCCTGAATGCAGGAAATCACATCTGAAAAAAAAAAAGAAAACCTGAGGGAGGACTCTCAGACTCCCCCAGGTCAAAAGTGTGATAAAGTAGCACTGACAATATAGCTGCTGCAGTAAAAAAAAAAACAGGTCCACTGTGATCACCATGACAAAAATGTATTTATGTTCAAACATTCTAAAAGTATGAGACAGACGTGGTGTCCAAGGCGAAGTGTCCGAATGTCCACACTATTCCCTATGCACTCATTCACTATATAGTCCCGCACTATATAGTAGACTATATAGTGGACTCATTTTATTGGCAATTCGGACACGTTTCTCCTCACTACTTTCTCCTGGCCGCTGGTGCACTACTTGCGCTGAAAAAGTTCACAAAACTCCACAAATAATGGATTTCTGCCAATTCAAGAGACACTTTATTATTTGGGGATATATATTAGTCCAACAAGTTTTACTTAACGTGGATTTTACAATAATGAAGAAAACGGCTTGGGATTGTTGCATTTTACCAGAGAAGAGAAGCTAGCGATGTCAAGCTAAATGTTAGCAGCAAACGTTAGCAGCAAACGCTAGCATCTTTTCCTCGTAGCGGGTCATATTTAAGGGGTTTTTATTCATAAATAATCCACAACACGACACTAAAGCCATGTTTTGAAACGTTTCACTCATCCGTGTCGGGTCCTGTATGGCGTTAGATGACTATCTTTAATAGAGAGCGCTCATACAGCATCAACGCGCGCTCATACAGCATCAACGCGCGCTCATACAGCATCAACACGCGCAGTTCACAGGGATCGAGGGCGCATTCAATAAAAGTGCGGGGTGAAAATGTTGAAGTGAGCGCAAAAACTCCTCCAGAGGGCGCTCATGTCTCTTCAGATGCCCGGTGTTTGCATTTCAGCCCGTTTTCTGTCCACTGTGGCTCGCTCTTCTAGTTTGACCGCGCAGTTTTATTTTTCATTCAGCACGCTACGTCATCAGAATAAGACTGAGCAGTGGATCACAGATAGTAAAACTGAAAACATATCTAACTACTAATTCATAAAAGGAACAGATTAATATATATTTGATCTAATACCAAATATGAAAATATATATATATATTTATTTTATTTATTTAAGATGGGACAGTGCATATTAATTAACATGAGTTCTTAGAGTCCATATGTAAATATGCCAGAGTTAGCCACGTGGCTAATTTTCATGTGTAGTCCCAGGGCAGGTTGATGTTTATAGACAGGACAGGCCACACAACAGACATACAAAATGGTTAAAAGGCAAGGAATTAGTGCAACAGCAGAATGAACACTAACTGTAAACAGACAACACAAACACACAGAGCACAGAATGTTAGTTATTGGCATAATAAACTACATGTCCAGGCTGTGACTGATGGATTGATTTTCCAGAAGCCAGAGTTTGACTGATCTAGAGAAGGTTTCACAGTGTTGCGATGTTCCTGATGTTAGGTGGAATATAAGAAGCTATAGGCTATAATCAGCTAACATTATACTGTAATTCATTATTTAGTATTGTTTAAGAAGAACTTAGCCCAAAAATGTAAAAAAAAAAAGTAATATTTATTTATTACTTTTTTTTTTTTTAATTTATTTTGGCTAATGTTCTTTTAAACAATAATAATGAATTATAATAGCTAGCTTGATATATGCTTTTTTCATATGTATTTAATCTTTTATGACGTTTTCAGTTTTACTCTCTGTGATCCACTGCTCAGTCTTATTCTGATGACGTAACGTGCTGAATGAAAAATAAAACTGCGCGGTCAAACTAGAAGAGCGAGCGTGCAGTGGACAGAAAACAGGGGCTGAAATGCAAACACCGGGGTCTGAAGAGACATGAGCGCCCTCTGGAGGAGTTTTTGCGCTCACTTCAACATTTTCACCCCGCACTTTTATTGAATGCGCCCTCGATCCCTGTGAACTGCGCGCGTTGATGCTGTATGAGCGCTCTCTATTAAAGATAGTCCATAGTCCTGACACTGTGCGCTGTTCACGTCAGACACTCCCAGTGCATAGTGGTCTATATTGACCGGTTTAGTGACCATCGCTGCTCACTACTTTTCGAGATGCATTGTGGGAAATTTTGAGTGCACTACTTTTTTCTCTCTGGACATTCAGGCACCCCTAGAAAATGGCGTATTCACTATATAGTACACTACAGTGTTAATTTCGTCGAGTAAAAAATATTTAGTCATAATTTTAGTCACAGTAATATTTTTGCTGACTAAAATGAGACTAAATCTATATTAAAGTTAGTTCATGAGACTAAAACTATGACTGAAATCTCCAGATATTTTCGTCGACAAAAAAAAGACAAAATAAAAATGACAATAAGAGACTAAAATGATTCAAACTTCAGTGAGTTCAGTTTGAAAGAGCCTTGTATCATTTCAATTCACCTCCAAAGGATCAGCTCTGTGTTTCAATAATGTGGGAGACACTTCATGAAGCAGGGAATATTATTAAACGTTTGAAAACAATAATATAAATGTAAAGTTTAGTCAATATATTTCGAATGTCGACTAAATATACCCGAAATTTTTGTTGACTAAAATTAGACTAAAACTAACATAATTTATTTTGACTAAATCTTGACTAAAATCAAATTGCATTTTCGTCAAAAGACTAAGACTAAAGCTAAATTAAAATTTGCTGCCAAAATTAACACTGGTACACTATATAGTGAATAGTGTGGACATTCGGGCACAGCCAGAGTGTTATTGTGGACAGGTCTCCTCACCCTCTGAAATCTCGGATGTCCTCGTGGCTGGTGGCGTGTCCCGTTTCTCTGTTCAGACGAATAGAGCGAGGAGTCGAAGGAGGGGAGCTCTCACAGTGGATCGTGGCCTTGTCGTCCTGCGCAGACTGCACACAACACAAGCATTTAGCCAAATACACAATAATACAGCTACTGGAACTAAAAAGGCAAAATACGTAGCATCTTAATAACTCATTATGTTGTTGAAAAGGATAACTTAGTTCAGTAGTTCATTGAGAATAGCATACAAAATCATTACAATCTTCCAATGGGTGCATGAACAACACAATTTTAGTTTTCATCCACAAGGTGTCACTAGAAAGTAGTGTAGACTCAGTGGTAGTTTTAATCTCTCCAAAACTGGTTTCCATTTAGTAAATATATCACTTTAGATATGAACTACTGAAAACCTTTAACTATTTTAAGTTATTAAGCATGCATACTGTCTAATGTAAAAATGCATTGTCTGTACTAAATACAAGAAATGAATGGAGGGTGTGTGTTTTTTTGGCTACAATAAAACTAGATGCAAAAAAAGAGACCGATGAGGAAAGTTCACAAGCAGAAAATAAAAATAGTTAAGAAATTCTAGAGAATTCATGCTTCAGTTGTTAAAAACATTAGTTAGTTTATTGAGTTCAGAAGTTCACTATAGGGTTACAGGCTTGGTTCATGTGACATCGTTACATTCGAAAGAGCCCATGGATGAATGTTTTAACCTGGTTTATGGTGAATTTCTCTGTAATTACAATTAAAATTCTTTCTCTGTAACCACATATTAACTAAGCTGAAAGTATTTTTTCCACAAAAAGCTGTGGCATTACTAGAGTTGGGTATCGTTTAACAATAACAGCATGGGAGAATAATACTAATAATAATAATAATGCATTGGTTTTACTGTATATAGCGCTTTTCTGGACACTCAAAGCAAATGGAGTAAAGCACTACTTTGAACAAAATTAATGTCAGTGGTAGGCACCATATATGAACTAACAGGGGGTTTTGAGGGAAAATTTAATAAGATACAGTGCTGTGAAAAAGTATGTGTCCCCATCCTAAATTAGTACTTTTTAAAAAATATTTACCACACGTTTCAGACCATCAAGACATTTGTTGTGTCACAAAGACTTCCTGATGATCCCCAAGACTTTTGGAGAGATGTTCTGTGATTGAAGCAACAAAAGATGAACATTTTGGCAGATCTGCAGCCCATCATGTCCACAGTCAAACAGGGAGGAGCAGAGTGATGGTCTGGGTCGACTTTGCTGCTTCTTGACTTGGACAACCTGCTGTCATTGATGGAACAATGAATTCTCCTGTTTACAGGAAATCCTGAAGGAGAACATCCATCAGTTTGAGAGCTCAAGCTCAATGCTCTTTAATATGGATGAGCTGACAGAATTCTGTAGAGTAGGCCAAAATTCTTCCCAGTGATGTGATAAACTCTAGTCATCACAAACGTTTAATTTCAGTTATCGCTGCAGGGTTGTACAAACAGTTATTCAGATTACTTTTTCACAGTGGGTCTGATAGGTTTTTGATTATTTTTCTCCCTTAATAAATGTAATAATGGTTTGGAACATGCATTTTGTATTGTCTTGTGTGATATGCGTGAAAATTGGCTTGATGAGAAGCAAGATTGAAGTGTGGGAAATACAAAAAATATGCCAATTCCGGAAGGGGGCAAATACTTTTTCACGGCACTGTAAATAAGATGAATGACTTAATAGTCCTTGAATTTTGAGTCTTGCATCACTTTAACTTGATAAAGAAAAGCAAAAACTTTAACAGAAAAATGCCCATGCGAAGACAAAAATACGTTCATGTTCATAGAAATATTATTATATTATTATATATTATTTTTCTTCTCCTTTTGTCTTTTTGGCAGATAAGTGTATTTTTTTCAGAACCTGTCTTGCACATTGATTATCTCTCCCCATTTGTTTTTTTGGTTGTTTTTGCCTTAACGTAAAAAAAAATGGCAATTGACCAGATATACTTGCACTGTAGTACTATGTTTTATTCCGCATTACAAAATAATGGCTCCTGCCGTGCATTTGAGATTTTGCCGTTATCCAATTCTAACATGTGAACGCAATCTGTTTAGGGGGGGATAAAAAACAAAACAAAGCAGTTTCTATGTTACCTTCCTGCGATGCTTGCGCAGGTCACTAGGCTGAAGCACGGTGCAAAAAGGAAAGAGAGAGACTTGTTTTTAGTAATGGACACAAAGAAAAGCAGTGAAACCAAGCCATGCACATTATACAGACACAATAAAAATGTGGTTTGGATTCAGCATCAAAGACTTCAAAGGTTAGATCCACTGCAAAGAGGGGATAGAGAGAAGGAGGTAGTTATTTTCACAGCAAATTTTATAGTAGATTAAAAAGAGATCAAGTTCAAAGAGAGACCTCACAAGTGACAAAAACAATTTCCGCATCAAACAACTCCGCAATTATGAGCAATTTTCAGCTGGTAAACATAACAACGCTGTAATGTTTGTGGGTATTTCTACCATTAAAATAAGGAAGGGTAAAGAGGGTTACATGCAGCACATATTTTGTAGTTTGTGTGTCAGCCTAATACTTAAAGGGACTCAACGGAGGTTGTTCATTTTCATACTCGTGACTGCCACCTCTGGCCGTCCGCGTAACTGCAGTCTCCATGTTAAAGACCAACTAACCCCCTGTTCCAAAGTTCACTCCGCCCATTCACCAAATTCAAAAACTGCTGTGAAAGGGGCGTGGCTGTAGGCTTCTGCGGGTCGCGGAGGGAGACTGAGCCGTTTATATTCCCCACAGCGGCAGAGCTGCTAACGTCACATCAGTTCTGTGTCGTCACATCGTCGGTTGAACCAATAAGGTGACAGACTCTAAAAGTCAAATCCCATATAATTTTACCCTCAAGAGGGCGCCACACAGACGGTTTTAAGCACAAAAGTTAGATTTCTACAAATGTGCACTAAAATGTCAAAGTAATTATGGAGACATGTAGGCAACACTATTAGACACCCATTTATACAGTTAATCAGCAAAAAAAAGTTGATTTGGTGTTTAGTTGTTCTTTAAGCTGGTGAATGACTGCTGCCTCGGCCCGAGCAACTTCAGAGTGACGGTGCAGGCTTATAGCGGCAATTGAGTGGGATAGGTGTGGGCTCACAGCACAGCGCGGGATATTGCTGGAGCATGTAGGGGGTAGAAAATATATATATTTTTTATTTTTTTGCCAAAATGCACCCAGTGTCATTTTGTTTACGTTACTTTGACGCCTGCCATTAGGTCAAGAGCGATCAGAACAAACAACACATTATTAAAAAAATAAGAATGGATATCAGAAATAAAGTGGGTGAACGTTTAGGTCTAACTTGGAGATGTGAGAGGAACTGGTAAAACATCTGTTGTTCTCTATGGCAAAAATATATTTGGCGGTTAAAGGGTTAACTTCGGTAGAGTCCCTTTAATACTCATGTCACCAAGCCAATTTTGATTATTATATATTTTTTTTAATTATTAATCATTTATTATGAATCCTCTCAACCCTTTCGTCTTTTTGGAGCGTTGCTCTGGCTCATCGTATTTTTAACGAGAAACGCTGTCAGCTGTGGACACCAGCATGCACGTCTGTGTGAACACTGGACTGAGTCGCGATGAGACCTGGGGACTGTACCAATCAACACAAAACGGGAGAGAGGGGCCGGATGAATGTGCCTTCTTGGGCTGGGCCCACACGCGTAACTGCGCTGATGTTGCTTGGCTACTAATTTGGCTGCTGCTGTGCATGTTACAAACCTTTAAATCAGGGCCGGCCCAAGCGTTCATGGAATCCTTTCACTTAATTTCGGATATATTCTCATAAATAACACACAAGTCAATTCCTCCTTTCAAACTGACTACTTTTGTAAACGAAAGTAGTCTAAACTGTAAAGAGGAAACTAGAATTGAGAAAGAATGAGAAAAAAATTGAGAAAGACTTGCCCATGGTTTTTAACTGTTAAATAAAAAATATTCTCTCATAAAACGTTTACTTTACTGGAAATAAGATTGTTGTTGATGTATTTTCTTAATTTAAGTGTAAAAAACACTTACCCCCACTGACAAATCTCTTGACATTATTACTTAAATACACAAATTTTAAGAAAACTTGACTTTCTAGATTTGTTTTTGCAGTAGTTATATTGAGGAGACATAGTAGTCCGCTTATTCGGCATCGTATATTATATTTACTTTACTTTTTTTGTCCACATTAACGAACTCCCAGCAGTTACTTTGTGTAAATGTGGTAAATTCAGCCATGAGGTACTTTCCATCTGTAGTCCTCCTCAACAATTAAACAGATTTTACACTGACGCAAAACTATGCATTTCATTATAAATAAAGAGGAAATATGTCAATCACAGCAGTTCAAACACCAAATCCAGTTAATGCACTTTAAGCACACCAAAAACACACTTATTAACTGGACTGTATGTAAAATATGGTGGGTGCAGCCGAGCTTAAGAAAAAGAGTTTCCAACTAAAGTAACTCCACTGTAATTTACAAGGTGCTTTCTCATTCAATTGACATTTAATTCATTGCCAAGATGCATTAAATCAGCAAAGAACCGTGGTAATATTTTCCACTACAGAGTACATTTAGTAGTATAGCAGGCGTGGTTTTCCCTTTCACATTCCTCAGAAGCCTGGCATTACCGAAGCAAATAAACCTGCCGCAGTTTCTGCTCCAGTGTCTTTTGCCTCGAGAGAAAAAGTCTTAATCGCTCATTTCCTTTCTTTGACTGAGACGCTCGGATCTGAACGAGGTAAAGATGAGGCGGCTGTAAAAGGAAAACACACAGAGGAAATTGTCCCGGATTGGCCCAAATGCGGAGAGCACCCGTTACCTACAGTAATGTGTTTAGAATTTATTGCCGCTAATGTTACCACTGCAGCAGCAATTTTGTACACAACAGCAGTTCCCAATAAGATTTGGTAATATAGAGCAAAAGATATATTAGGTATATCGAGTGCACAGCATAAATGAGTACACCTCATTTAAAAAGTAACATTTAACCAATATCTAATTTGACAAAGAAGAAGACAACAGGGACTCTACACCACGGAGTGATGAGAACACAATGGATGTTTTGTATCCAATGGCTTCAAAACGGTTTGGCGACTCAACGGTGAGGACTGCAAAAGGAAAATGCACAGTGCCTACAGTGAAACATGTGGCGTCTTTCCACAATCCTTGGATCTACCCTACCCTGGAGGTCTTGCTTTTCCACATGACCAGTAGGCTACTCTTTAGGGGGCGGGGTTCACCGGCTGCGACTCCTCGGGGGAGAGAGGACACATGTAAACAACGCGATGTAATAATGAAAGCAACATGAGCACTGTGGATATACTGCCTTTTTGCCTTCTGGAATTCTGAAGCTCCAAGACAAAAACTAAAGGAAAGAAGCTGCTAAAAACAAACTATGAATTTAAGGTATGCTAATGTTATGCTAACAGCAGCTAAAGTTGTGCTAACAGCCCTATTACCATTGATCGGCAAGATCATGGTTTACAACTACTGTAATGTTGTGAAATAATATTCTGGTGGGACATGGCTGTGTGTGCGACGGGTGTCTTCCCTCTTCTCTGACAAATCAGAGGCCAGCAGTTGTGAACACGTTATGCTAGTACCAGGCCAGCTCGCTTTAACCCAAGGTTGAAGACTGAGCAAAAACTTGTGCCTGGCTTGCCCGGTTTGATCCCGGTAAGGCCGGTTATCCATCCGTCCATCCATTTTCTGTCGCTTTATCCGGGGCCGGGTCGCGGAGGCAACAGTCTGAGCAGAGATGCCCAGACTTCCCGATCCTCGCACACCTCATCCAGCTCTTCCTGGGGAATCCCAAGGCGTTCCCAGCTGAAAGACCTTGTCTTTCCAGCGTGTCCTGGGTCTTCCCCGGGGCCTCCTCCCAGTGGGACATGCCTGGAACACCTCTGGAGGGAGGCGACCAGGTGGCATCCGAAACAGATGCCCGAGGCACCTCAGCTGGCTCCTTTCGACGTGGAGGAGTAGCGGCTCTGTTCCGAGCTCCTCCCGGGTGACTGAGCTCCTCACCCTATCTCTAAGGGTGCGCCCAGCTACCCTGCGGAGGAAACTCATTTCGGCCGCTTGTATCCGGGATCTTGTCCTTTCGGTCATGACCCAAATCTCATGACCATAGGTGAGGGTAGGAACGTAGATCGACCGGTAAATCGTCTTTCGACTCAACTCCCTCTTCACCACAACAGTCCGATACAACGACCGCATCACTGCAGACGCTGATCGGTGCAGCGTCTAAGGCCGGTTAGTTTAGTAAAATATTGCAATAATATTGTAAGTCACCTGTATATCACATATTATTGCATGTTAGTTCCCTTTTTTGTCGTTCAATTGTACCTTGCGGAAATCTACAATTATTTAGACAGTGATTAACTAAAACTTCTATTTACTAAGAAGATGGTGCGCTACCTTTGAAATACCATTTGGAATACCATTTCTTTGAACATAATATTCAACAAATATTTTTATTCTTTAATTGTGTCCTTGGTTAAGCTGGGATGTTTTGAAGGAGACACGCCTCTTTAAAGTATCTTACAGACTATCAAACAATATTAAAGCGATTTATTAAGAGTAATATTGACAAGGGTTCAACACCAACTGACCTGACAAAGAAAGCAATCAGACTGCACCCACCAAAAGAGGAAAAAAGTCCAAAAAAAGGCTACTTTGGCCATGAGGAGATACCTGAAAGTATGTGGGGTAAGAGTAGGGCTGGGGCAGAGGGCTAAAGCCAGTGGGACCATAGGGCATTAGAGTGACTGTCTGCTGGGACAGGGAGCTCTGGATGATGTACGGGTCGTAACAATAGTGCTACAGCGAGGGGAATAATGGTTAGAGCACAAGCACATATGCACATGACGAGACAAGGTTAGTACATTATGGGGGTCATTTATCAAGACAGGTGCTAAATAGTGAGTGGAAATTGAAAAAAATAAAATATGCTAATTAGCCGTGTTGCACCAATTTTTTTTAACTTTTCAAATCATGCTCTATACAGTGTTGGGGCCATAAATCTGAGATGTAAATGAGAGAATTGTATGCCAATATAAGGCTACGTCTACTCTACACCAGTGGTTTCGCTAGGGATCATTTTTCTCAGTCATTTTGACAGACAGGGTTGTAAAAAAAATCTGTCATTAGCTATTTTTATCCTTCATTAATTAACTTCTCATTATATACCTAGTATTATACATGGAAGAAAACACAGATTACAGGATAAATGGATGCAAATCTAAATATAATTTGTGAGCAATACATTTTGTGTGTGTTAAAATGTGTATAAATCTTTCAAAAGATGACGATGGCTTGATTTTCAATCCTTCAAAATGAAAGACAGCCTTCAAAATTTTCTGTCAAAACTCAAAATATTCAGTCATTGACAGAATTTTCAGTTAATGTACCCTCTGCTCTACACATACCTGGATATTTTTATAAACTCCTACATTTCTACGCGTTTAGGCCTACTGTACACATGTAAACGCATTCATGACGATCATTAATTGGATATTTTTATAAACTCTCTTCAAAGTGGAGATTTCCAAAAACGGCCTGTAAACAGAGGTGTGGACAGAACATCAGCATATTTACTTCTCTGAGCTGTGCGTCTCCATGGCAACACAGTCACATGCTTTCATTTTAACCAATAAAGGCACACAGAAGGCTGGTGAAATGGACCAAAAGAATGGAACGCTTCTGTCAACAGTTTTGCTAAAATGATTGTGTGGACAGAGATCTTTTTTCAAACGGATGTAGAGAAATAAGAGTTTAAAAATATCAGGGCATGTGTGGACAAACAACTGGTCCACTGATCCACTTTTGCACGTACTACTCGTTTTGCACATGAGCAAATGCTTGGTAAATGACCCCCTAAATCCTAAATACTGTATGCATTGTGGAAATTTTGCGACCCAGTAGCTGTGAGGGAGACTTCTGCTAAGTTATCTCTGCTGATGGACCCGGAAAAATGTCATAAAAGCCGCTGTGATGAAAAGTAAAGGCACCATCATGCTAAACACCCATACAGCCACTGGGTCACTAAAAGCTTATATGCACCAATAAAGGTTTATTTCCCCAATGCACCTTTAAATATGTGTTAGTATTGCACACATGAAGAAACAGAATACAAGAGTTGAGCAATGTGGCCTGATTTTAAGCTCTAGTCAACATTAGTGAATTTCTCCATGGTGAGATCAATAAAGTTTTATCTTCTCTTCTCTTATCTTGTAAGCACATCATTATTAAGAATAGAGCAAATCCAGGATTTATATCGGTAGCGTTACAAACAGAGGAATGAGGGGAAATGTCTGTAGTCAAACGTAAATTGGATACAACAGACAAGTTTTAAGCAAAGTAATGTGTTTAAAATTAAACCAAAACTGGACTTAAATGTGTTTTAGACCATAATTTTTGTATTTTCAACAAGCTTATGAAGTAAAAATGTCAAGTAATATCATTATTTTCCAAGAATGTCACTTTAGTGCTTCTTAGTGCCGTTAAATAACATTTAAGACCATATTTTTTGCACAATTAATTAAATGAACTAAAGTCTTGTGGAGGAATCCTTGTCAGATGTTAAACAGAAGTCAGAAAAAAGCAACATTTTCAGGGGTCGTGGGCCAATAAAGTGAGGGCCTCGAGATGATTTCAAAACAATACGTCTTACTTAGTGTAATGTATATTTGATTGAAAACAATATATTTGATTGAAATTGGGCCACATAACTGAACATAGTATCAAACCAATCCAGATACACCAGATTTAAAATGTTTTGCCCCTGATAGACACTAATTATATTTTACAATGGGAGTCCCCTGGTGTTGGTCTGGTGATTTTTGGGGTTGCGGCCCGAAACGTTTGAGGACCCCTGCTGTAGCCGATGTGCAGCTTGATTTTACAGACATGTTTGCCCTGATAGGCAGTCTAAAAGCACATTTATTGTAACAAGGAGACCTTACCAGGGTCATGACTCCCATGCGGTCCATCTCTCGGTGTGGGCTGCGGGACACCATTCTGGGGGTGGAGGAACCGGAGCCTGGGGGAGAGCCGCCTAAGGACGACCCGGGACAGAGGGAGGGAGGCAGGGAGCTCATGGACCTGAAGCGGGCGCCCAGGCTCTCCCCACTGCCCACCCGGCACTCGATCTCCTCCGCTCGGATCGCTGTGCTCTCCTTCTCCTCCTGGATCATCCTGAAGAGTGACAGGGGTGATGTTTGAAAAAGTACAAAGATGAAGTCTGAAATACAATGCCTGGACAATAAAAGTTGTCCCCTGGATCTAACTAAGCAAATAGATCTGGGTTTGCACCTGTTGGTCAGTTTTAGGTTCAGAAACAGTATGTGCCCAAAGAATACGTTGCTCTCACGTGATATCACAACATTCTCAAGAGCCTATAGTTTCAAATTGAGGTGAAGAGCAGCTGATAATACAACTCTGTGAGAGAAATGTCCAAAACAAAAATATCCAAATGTTTTCCCTGATCATTATATGATAGTGTTGTGACATCACGTGAACACAACCTACACTGCGACATATTGTGCAGCTTCATGTGTGAACTAATTCTCATTGGGCTAAAAGTATAATTTATCAAGTCTTTAATTGACACGTTCTCATTTGTCATAGCTTATGGGTTATGTTTTTAATGTATCCTTTGTGCTGCAAAACTAATTGCCCCATTGGGGACATGAAATAAAGTGAAGTGAAGTGATAGCTATAATAATTTATCCTAAACAAGACCAGATGCTACAACTAAAAGTGTGCCATGTGTGGATTTGTGAAAGAGTTAATGGTAACTATATCATGGAAACAGCTTGTGTGGGAAGGAACGTTCCAGGCATGTTTTGATAAAGAACGGGGAATTCACACAAATGGCTAAATCAGGAAACAGCTGCTGCTAATAAACTCCAACATTTGTTTTACAATACAAGCATTTACTGGTAACCGGGTGTGTACGACATGTAGCTTTTCCCTCTGAGGATAGGCCTGAAATATAACCCTAAAATGTATTGTTTTAGGTCCTTTGCTGTGGTTCACATCTTTTTAGAGAGTAGCAATTGAAGGTTGTCAAATCTTGATCCTGATATGCAAATATCAATACATGAAATGAGGCGTTTGCCCATAGTGTGTTGTTGGGCTGTAGAATTGCAATCAAATCAAAATTGCCATTTGTATGGATGCCAATTAAGAAATGGCCAAGACAGCAATCATTAAAGTAAAATATATTGTCTCCATGAGGTCTTGTTATGGTAAAGCTTTAAACTATTTTCAGAAATATGTGCCTATAATAATATGCCTGGGACATCAGTACAATTAATGGATAGCAAATTCAGTATGTAATATCAGCAATTCTGTTAGTATTTCACAAACTTAAATACAAACCTTCATCAGTGGCCAACATTACTTCATTATTTAAGGGGATTCGGTCATAACTTCTGTCGCAGCCTTGAATGGTTGACCCTAACATTAGTAATGCTGCAAACAGCATTTTTTGCACATTGATCAAAAATGCAAGCATAGAGTGTAAATTCGGTTCTCAATCGTACAGGTGTTAACCATCATAGACAAAGGCTTTCTATTTCATCATCTGTACTTTGTGCTTGAAGAAACTGAACGTTTTGCCCCTTATCCCAGGAGCTTTGTCAACAGCTTTGTCTGTTATGGTATAGTACAGCTTTTTTAACCGTTGTGAACAAAAACAGGTATTGGTTCAATATAGGATATTTGGAATAGAGATGCACGATCCATCTTTTTTGCTTCCGATAGCGATACTTGGGGTTTGAGTATTTACCAATACCCGATACCAACCAACATCTTGAGAATTTCACTGAAGTAGATGTATAGATGACATAATTTGCTGTTTATGTGAAGAAACTGGTTTGTATTGAGTGAAAAAGTGAGTGTTTTTATTACATTAATATAAACAACTTCCAACATAACAGTGTTTCAAAGTCTAAAATACAAACCCAGACGTCCAGTAGTGGCCAATATTAGCCAATTTCACATTACTTAAGATGTGACCAAGTCATAGCTTCTTTCCCAGCTTCGATTGGTTGAAGCTAGCATTAGCATACTGCTGCTAAATGCAGTATTTTGCGCAGCGACCATAAGTAGTACTGCTGCTTAGGTTAAGTTGGTGAAGGTATGGGAGAAGTGCTTTTCTACATTGTAAATACACAGGTTTCTCCACAGTTGCGCTAGCCTGGTAAGACAGACTGATATCCCCTTCAGAAGAATATCAGTCTGGAGAGCCCACGCAGGCTGGCAGTTTTAAAAGACCAAAAACACATCAACAGTATGTGAGTGTCATGATCTACAGTGAAGAATATAAGTATTTGAACACCCTGCTATTTTGCAAGTTCTCCCACTTAGAAATCATGGAGGGGTCTGACATTTTCATGGTAGGTGCATGTCCACTGTGTGAGAGATAATCTAAAAAGAAAAATCCAGAAATCACAATCTATGATTTTTTAACAATTTATTCGTGTGGTACAGCTGAAAATAAGTATTTGAACACCTGTCTATCAGCTAGAATTCTGACCCTCAAAGACCTGTTAGTCCGCCTTTAAAAGTCTGGGGGTGGTAGCATCATGCTTTGGGGGTGTTTTTCTGCACAGGGGACAGGACGACTGTACTGTATTAGGGAGAGGATGACTGCAGCCATGTATTGTGAGATTTTGGAGAACAACCTCTTTCCCTCAGTCAGAGCATTGAAGATGGGTCGTGGCTGGATATTCCAAAATGACAATGACCCAAAGCACACAGCCAGGAAAACCAAGGAGTGGCTTCGTAAGAAGCATATCAAGGTTCTGGAGTGGCCTAGCCAGTCTCCAGACCTAAATCCAATTGAAAATCTTTGGAGGGAGCTGAAACTCCGTGTTTCTCAGCGACAGCTG
>OMNZ01022390.1:0-12813 GCA_900303255.1 Lesueurigobius sanzi | reverse complement strand
ATTTTTTGTACATTATCAAAATGTATTATTTTAATATATTTTTTAAAAGTGTTTCAAAAATATACTTGGTACAAAATATCTTTGAAGCAGAATTTTATAAATATATTTACATTATACTTGAAATTAATTCCTTACAAGTAGAAATATATTTTGCTCAATTTAAAATATATTCATGAAAAGGAGAATATAGTAATAATATACTTAAATATATTTTTTTTTCAGCAGCCCCCCCCCCCCCATTTTTAAACGTAATCATTTCAGAAAATACAAAGGTCACCAACTTCAAACTATGAACTACAAGCAAGCCAGGTTTGAAGCAAGATTGTTGATTTGACATGGAATGACCCGATTTCCAACTCTCGTAGAAAAATAATCAGCAGTCTTTCCATTTACCAGGAATTTTCAAAGAGAATCTGTTTTCTTTTGATTATCCTTGAGCCGGGAGCGTTGGGGAAATCGTGCGCACTTGTGATTACTTTTTGGGGAGAGACAAACCAAAAAGGCCTATTTAACGAGCGGCGGCTCCGATTTATCACCATGTCCCCTCATTAAGTGCACTCCTGCTAAGATCCCACCTCCTTACTTTTTGACCTCTTGCATAATCCTCTTTGCGTGACCCAGCATGCTCCTTGTGCAAGGAACCGAGTAAAAATAATGCCAACACAAACACAGGAAGCAAACGTATACTTTCAAACCACATACATGGGCACTTTACGTTTCTTGGCTCAGCCCCGATCACTTGGGAAACAGGAAGTAGAGTGAAGGCTGCGTTCTGAGGTTCCCAGGGTGAGATATATGTTGCGTGCTGTTTTAGACATTAGAGCAGGTGTCCACACTTCGACTGAGTGAAATTATGTTTGTGTAGCTCCCAGTCGTTCAGGAGGTTTCCATCGTGGACAAAGGTTCTCAAGCTGTCATCTGAACTGGGTTGTTTTAGCTTTGAGGAGGCGTTTTTCCGCAAAAAAGCTTCATCAGCATCTACGATCTTCTAACAGCAAGCTATAATCTGATCTACTAGGGGTAAATTGGGTCTTGCCGGCCTTATTATGCGTTTTCCGACCAAACATATGTTGGGGCCAGTCCCTGAGACCTCCCCCAGCACCTCTTAAGTGTACTTTTCACCGTGGAAAATTCCTGATTTAGTAGGAAATATAATGAGCAGGCTTTGGGAGTTTACAGTAAATCGAGGATTCACAAAGAGTTTTATCGCCTCTGTTTATGATACACAACGCAAAGAGGAGCTCCACACATCCAACATGAAAGAGTGTGAGTCTAACTGGCTTTAAATTAGTGGAGGAACTGTAAGTACAACTATTTAAAAAGTAATTGCCAAACACCAAGGGTTCCTGGTCTGACTAAAATACTTCCCCAAAGCTGGAGCTGAAACAGTTCCTCCAAAAGCGACCTATGTACCCCTATCCCAGAAGGGGGGCCTGGTAGGTAGTGATTGTTTTAAATGCATTACGGCAGGGGAAGTGATGCCGATGGGGGGGTTTAGAGTTAGCCAATTAGAGACCGTGTTGTCCTCACTTCCTTAGCCAATCAGAGGCATCACTTCCCCTGCCATCCTGCATAAAAAAAATTGCAGCCTGGTACTTAAAAGCACGAAGAACTGCAAAAGGTGCTGGTGGTGGGAAATCACATTCTAAAAAGCTACTCTTGGCTTGCTAGAGTCTATTTGAAGGCAAGTTTTGTTTGTGGAGGAACAATCTTCTTCCTCGTCAAAAGAGCCCAAATCTCCCGATACTGGCCCAAAGTAAAGCACCTCTTTCTCCAAATCCCAGTGATGCACGTTATATACTGCATTCTACCAGAGGGTTTGGGAACCAGACAACATAAACTGAAATGGTTCAGGGTTTATCCACAATTTATCATAAGAGACAAAGCCTTTATTTCTGTCTTTAAAAAAAGACTTGAAACAGCTGTTCAAATATTGAAGTATAAGAAAAGTTCCTAATATAATTTCTTCCCACTGGGCAAGCTCTAAAGAAGCACACAAACCAAATTAATGCAATTGATGCTTTGGAAGAAAATAGTTTGAGCTGTGACAGACGGAAGCATCCCCAGATCCCATCAACAAACTGTGTCTAAAGATGAATGGCTAACACTTTGTAATAAATGTTTTGGATGTCGCTGGAGGCAATATTTCTCATTACTGTATATGTTTTTATAGAGCACATCCATCTCAGTGACACAAATGTGCAGTTAGTTCATTTTAGCTGGCGTCGGAAAACAGACGATATGACGATAGGCGACTGGAAACACTGGGGAGTTATTAATGTAAATTTATACATTTAGACTGAGGCTGTTATTGCTGTTCTCCATCATATTCAGGCAGTGACAGTGGCTGGTTGTTGCTGATGGATCTTCTGTTAGTTTTAGATTTGGGTGATAACAAAAAGTTTAAATGGATAACTTAGAGTAATGCTCGCTCCGCTGCATTTTTAAGTATTATTTTTCACTAGAATGGGCTCGCAAATGTGGAAATAGTCAGCTACTTTCCCCATGCAGATATTTAGCTACATTCCCTATACACTACAAAGACAGCTTGATTCACACCGTTGTTTGGAAGCGAAGGAATGGAGAAACCAAGTGCACCCCAGTCCCCAAAGCAAGATGGCGAGTATCGTGTTACTATGTAGAAAATATAGTGTTGTCATTTTATGTTAGCTTTTCATGGACTAAAAGTAACTTTGATCGTTCACTATCCCAGGCGAAATTACTTTATAAATACAACTACTGTAGATATTCTTTTTCTGTGGATTATTATGGACAAAATGAGCACAGCTATGCCTGGATTGGAACAGTTTGGACCAGCAGAACCAAACTAAGGTAAGAAATACATAATAATAATATATGTATATTTTTTACCTTTATTTAACCAGGAAAGTCCCACTGAGATTAAGAATCTCTTTTTCAGGGGAGTCCTGGCCCCATTAAAACTTACAGTATAGTCACAAATGATTTATTATTGGTTTTTGGGGTGCATGGTTTGCTTGGATTTGTATGTTGTTGTTGAGATGTTCTGCTTATAAAGAGGTATAATTCAGTAAAATCTTTTATTTCAGACTCAAAGAGGGTCCATCCTTGTGCAGTGGACGGTATGAGGTTAATGTGCTAAGATTTTATTTGAAGACACATCATGGAAATGCACTTTTTTATCCTTCTCTTGACCTGTGCCAAAGAAATGCCCCTCTATTCCCTTTAGTCTGTGGTCGGTGTCTGTCAAATTGTCTTTTCTTGTTCTTAAGTCAGCACAACAATATCCTAAAGTGCATAACAATGTCGAAAAAGGCTGTCAACGTAAATGGTTTGACAGGATTGACTCTCTTCTGCCCTCCTTTGATGTCATTCTTGTCGCTGGAGAGGGCAATGGGGTGTAGGTGCCTATTGGACCAGTGCAGTCATATGCACCCTAGCGTGAGAGATTTATTGTTTTATTACTGCTGATGTGGCGACATCAGTGTATAATGTAGTGGCATGTGGTTTTCCACAGTGTTGAAATATCGTGAACGGGTAAACTCATGTTTATTAGAGGAATCGGTTTTTCCAACTCTTAGTTTGAAATACGTTTGTGAAGGTTCTCAGTCTGTAGTACTACAGAGTACAGATGAAGACTGAAGAATTTTTGCCCACAATGGACAACTCCTGTACGACTGAGAACCTTCACACTACAGAGTACAGATGAAGACTGAAGAATTTTTGCTCTTAGTTTGAAATGTTTGGGAGGTTATTGTGTATGAGCTGGAACGCCTCTTTATGGTTGCAGCTGGACGATATTGAAAAAGCTAGTCTCATTTTGCCCCCAGGCCGCACATGGAGCACCCCTGTCCTAAGCTGTCTTTTCCAATAAAGCCTACGGGCCAAAGAATTGTAATCAGTCCTTTGTGCTTTGCCGATCAAATATTCATGATGTGTCTCTGCCTTACCTTATAAACCACGGCTGCTTAATCAAGAAGACGTGATGAGAAGAGAAAATAGCATTAATTATATGGTGCTTGTACTCCCCAGTATATTGTCTCTATACGCTCCTCTTTGATTGCTCTTCTGTCTCAGATTATATCATTACGTCCTGTCGGGTTGATTACCTGAGGGGCTGAACTGGTCCTGGTCTCACACTGGCTTCTCTCTGGTCCTGAACCAACTTCATGCTCAGTGTTTTTTATGTCTTACTGTATGTCCTGCTGAGCTCTCAACATGGGTCATCTTTACCAGCATTTCAATAAGGCACCCATTATGTCTCATTAACAATTTCTACATGACACACTACCAAAATTATGAACAAACTTTTGAAGGTGGGTTATTTGATTAACAACCATCATTAATGCATATGACTGAATAAAACTGAACACTGGTCTTCATGTTCGGCCAACTTCATATGGTGCTTTCAACGATGTGTTTTTGATCAATGTTGTCTTTTCAATGCTTTGTCACCATTTATTGAAGTTACATTCACTTCTATACCAGGGGCTTCATTGACTTCACACGACAGTGCTGGCAGAGCCCTATAGAGCAGTGGGAGACCTCATCAGACTGCTCTTCATAAGGTCACAGCCTGCAGATTTTTCATTTAAGACACGGCCCCACAAAGTCATGGGCCACTGAATGCACTGCCCTGAATTTACACTCCACCGCATCACAATAGAGAGAAAACATACGCCTTCGTCCACTTAGTATTTCACCTGTCTTAACATATAAAGTTTCACCTGGAAATGCATAAATGTTCTGATCTTCAACAAGGTGTTTACTTATTGAGTCATTGATTCCATAAAAATGTACATTATTGCGACCAAATATCCACTTTAGTAACTCCTGCAGACTACACATTTTCTTGTAAACAATGCAAGTGAACCCCGGCACCAAAAAAGGATTTTATTATTTATTTATTTACAGATGTTTCCTCTAACAACTACTTTATTCAAACATGAAAAAATATACCCCTCCGAAATAATCCTTGCAACTAACATATCAACAAAACCTGGCTCTAATATTTGGGTGTTGATTTGTACACTTAAAATGCCTTATTTGTACATGGAAACAATGACAGCATGACAGAAACATTGCAATACATGTCTTTTCTCATATTTATATCAGTAGTATACAGCAAAGTTTCAAATTATGGCTGGCTTCTTCCATGTATTACATATGGATTGACCAAACCAGGATTGACCAATCACACAACACGGGAGGCAGGAGTTTGCTATATGTAATTTTCAGCTCCAGAATTTCCCATTATGCACTGGGTCTCTAACCACAACAACATCAAGATGGCAGCCGCAACAGAGCAAAGTTTTACCACTGGCTTATGTTCTGTTTTAAATGAACTACAAAGACCGGCTTCTCTGTTTTAAAAAGATGTCTTCGCTGCCTGGCCACGTGTTTCTCTGATTGGTTTCCTCTGGGCTTGTTCGTCCCGCCTCCAGTCTCGATTTGAACTGCTGCCCCAACCATGTCTCCCAGGTATGTCATAGAAGTCAGGCTGGTGTGCCACTTTGTCAACTTTGATAGACAAAAAAAAAAGTTATGTGTCACTGATTTACTCAACAATGCCACAATTCGTTTTCCTGGAAAGCCCTAATCCCATCCTTCTTCTCCACGCTCCCTGGCTGCAGCTGTATGCCCCTTCACTAGCGGGACGTCCTGCTCCAGATGAGCTGGGTCGCTGCGCACTGACCCCTGTTTAACTGTAGATGATTTTGTCACAGCGGAGGGCCCTCTCATTCCTGTGTGCTCAGATGAGGGCTGACGCGAGGGTACAGTAATGGCACCCCCTCTCTGACCTGTTCATAATTGGTCAAAGTTTGCCTTTACCGTACACCTGCTGTTTCTGAGGGTAAGTGATTGTGTAACTAAAAACACAGGTCAAAAAGCTGCTTATACAAACATGGCAAAAAAGGATCAGATCAGTTAAAAGAGGACATCATTTTAAATTTACTACGTTATAGCATTGTTTCCTGAAGTTGAGTTTTAGTTCGGTCACACAGTTTGGTAATCCTGTTCATTTTAGTTGTTTTTCTTCTACTGTTGAACTCGGATCTGTACTTGCTGTTGAAACTGTCGTCCACATTTGTAAAGCCCGACATTGGATCTGTTGCAAGCAGTTCTGTACTCAATGTGTGTTTAGCTGAAGTTATTCCCACTGCTGCCTGCGGGGGGAGCTACAGGTAAACTCCTCACCAGACCTGCCGCCTGTACCTTATGTATCTTAAACACATCTTGATTATTTTACACTTTGTTGATTAGGTAATGCTGTATTGGTCTAAATAAAAATACCATCCTCTTACTTCCTGATTCAACAGGGCACCCTCCATAAGCCCCTCCCTCCGCTGCCCTTATGCATAGCTGCTGTAAATAATAATAACACATGGTTTCAGAAACTTTTTGCACTTGAAAAAACATTGCCAGAGATGGTAAGGAAAGCATTTCGTGGATATAGGGACTGGTTTTGTAACATGCTTACAAACTAAAAAGCGTTTTTAAGCCCTATACGCATGATCCCCCTCCTCGAACTGCCACCTTATCGAGGTGGAGGGGCTTGAGCACCTGAATGAACCTATAGCAGCTATGTTGTCTGGCAAACAGGTCCTAGGTGACAGGTCAGGCCAAGAGCGGTTGAGAAGCCCCTTATGATGAGACCATCAAGGCCTGTTTTGTCGCCTGTTTTGTGAAGGAGCGTCATGGGGCCTTCCTCCTATGAGCCATAAGGGACTGGTGCAATGTGATCTGGGCAGTTTGGACTGCTGCCCCCGCGACCCGGCAATGGATAACCGGAAGAAGATGGCTGGATGGATGATCTGTCCCCTCTAACACGTGATCTTTTTGTATTGTGGCAAGATCATTTATACCAACCATTATCAGGGCTGCTTGTTACATTAGCGTTCACTTTTAAACATATAAAAACAAACAAGTGGGAAATCAAATGAAGACAAGAATGTAGGCAGAGGAGGAAGGATCAGGACTAACAAGCAGAGAAACCCTGTGTAGGTGTCTAAAGAATACATTCTACCACAGAAGACACTGCTCCCTCTATATACTGTACATCCATCTGTTTGCCCTGCTATGTCTCTTCTCGCTTTATTATTCAGCCTTGTACGCTACAGCCCAGACTTATAACTCAAGGACGAATGATGCAAGCTGGACCCAACGTGCTGCATGGCCAGATGGATTGTGGCCCCAAGTATTGACTGTTTGCTGTGAAAGCTTGTTACAGTATGAGCCATGAGATTATATGGATTTAACTGTATATGTCATGATCCAAGCTCTGTGTTTGCTCCGAACTGTTCTTCTTCAGCCTTTTATTGCTGCTGTCCCAAATTGTGAAGAACATGTTGCAGCCCTCAGATGGGATACCAATACATATACTTTGATTTATTTTACTTATGAACTAATTAGTTTGGTCTGATGTCTGGTGAAGTGCATGTGTCTCGAAACGAAGAAATACAAAATTGGGAGCTCCCATTGTTTACATTTTTGCAGTTTTATTTTTTTAGTTCCAAGTCACAGGTTCACCCGCTTTCGGATGTGCGTGTCTATTTCTTTTCAGCTAATTAGTTTGGTCCCCAGTGTTTTGCAAAGATTTCTAATGAGACTAGGGGTGCACTGCAGATTTTAGTGGTAATATTTTAAGTTAAAAGGACTATTTTTAGAGAATGACGGCCTCATGTTGGCTCTATTTAATCTTTAACACCAGTATAGTATAGCTTTGTAGTGAGATGAGAAACGCCACTAAGTTTAACCAATCGGGAGTAGCATGCTATGAAAAGAGCCTTTTCACATTATCTTTGGGTGCATATTGAGGTACTGTACTGAAAGAATGGGATCTGCACTATCTTCCCTGGCCAAAAGAGAGAATATGATTTAGGTGACTAGTGCGGCACGGTTAATAAGGCCTTGTGTGATTTGACAAGTGGAGTTATGACAAGACAAACAATGCTCCTTTGTCCTTCAATCACCTCTTGACTCCGTTGTTCTCTCAACACGGCTGCATTGTCTTTCTGTGTGTAAGCCATAGCTGCGTCTTTCAAACAATAGCACGGAAATTGGCATCAAGCGTGAGGTTAGCTGTATTTTTGGTTTGAATATTAAAAGAGTGTCTTCGTTTTGAACTGTGAATGATTTCGTTTGGGGAATTGCATAAGAGAAGGGAAGGCTTCGAAGCACAAAAGCATGAACAATCCATAGTTTGCTTCATGGAATTTATAAATATAAATACAGTAATGAACAACTCTGCTTGGCTTTCATGTGTGAATGTGACCAGTTTTTGATTTGGAACATTCTTAAAGGTCTGTAAAGTCTATGTATTGTATTTCCCATGATGTTGGCTAATCGCTAATGATTAAGATACTGGCTCATAGCTAGAGAAGGGGCCATCGGTGCGGCTAACGACAAAATATGTTAATAAAAAAATAATGTCAAACAAGCCATTAAACCATATTGATGCCTCTGTGGAAAAAGGTTACCCCTCCAATGTTTTTGTCAGATCCCATGAGGACAGAAACATACGGTGGAGTTTTTTTTTCCAACCATACCACAAAAGGACATTTCCTGTCTTCTCCTGTCTTCATTTTATAAAGCCCCTTCGTTCCACTGTTTTACCTTTCAGTGACAAGTTCCAACTCGACGCCTCAGCGACTTTTACACATCCACTTGAGGTGACACAAAGTTCGCCCTCTTAATGAAGCGAACAGTTCTTCTGTCGGACTGGAGAACTCCTGACAAGTCTCTGTAATTGAGAGAGAAATTAAGTCAAGCATTTTCTGTACTGTCAAAGAAAGTCTCATCACATGTTAATAGCTCTCACACAGAGTAAAAGAGGAGGTTGCAGTTAATGATCGAACATGTTGACGCCCGAGAAAGTGCCATGGTCTGCTGCGACTGATGTTAATTTAAAGGTAAAGCTGGTTTTGAAAAAGGCTCAACTTTTCTTGCCTTTAGCTGTATATGAGGACACACGTTTCACTATGTGGACATGTGCCACAGGGTCAAATGGATGGAGAGAGTGAGAATATTCAAAAGTTAACAACCTTTCCCTCCCCTCCTGATTGGATTGTATGCTCCTGGTTGTTGTGTGTTGTAGTTTTGAGGCATAATTTTACTAGCATTGTATGTGTTCCATCACATGCCTTGACTGCACACCTGCAATGTGCAGGATCGAGCGACAGGAGGACCCCCAGTAACCCAGTAACCCTCATCAGAGGCTCTGAGACTGACTAAACCCCAGTCTGGCGAAGAATGCTGACAGGATGGACTACTAATTTACATATTTTAGTTCCCCAACTTAAGTTATTATCCTCTTTAAATGAATTGTGTTTTAATCCATTAACTGTTGTCCTCATTGGCTACAGCACCATAGCTGGGGATGTTTCTATTTTGAATTTGAATTTCTCATTTGGCCAGTTCACATACAACCACAACACACACACACACACACACACACACACCTCTTTTTCAGAATTCCCCCATCAGTCTACTCCTTAGCTCACCTGATGTCTGTTCATCCCCCCCCAATTCTCCAATTCCCCACCCCTATCCAGCCTGTCCGTCCTGGGAGAGGATCTCCCCCTTCATGTGGACCTCCCCGAGGTTTCTTTGATTTGTCCCAATGGGTTTTTGGAGTTTATCCTTGCCGTGAAGGAGGGTCTAAGGATAGGGGATGCCCCAGCACTATTAATATTCACTAATTGTCTTTCTATTTTCTGTGAAGCCCTGCGAGGTGACTTTGTTGTGATTCTGGACAATACAAAATAAATTGAATTGAATTGAATTGAACCTTCCCATATCCACTCAAACTGACACATGCCATTCCTCATTTGAATGCTAAGATCCTCCGAAATGTAGTCACAGATCTTTAATTACATGGGTCTCGAGACGTAATGTAAACCAATATTTGATTTACCTCATATCTGGAGGCACGGATAGGTCCGATTTATTAGTAATTAGACATCTTAAATGACTGTAAGATAGTCAGTTACTGAATGGGCTGCTGTTTGATGGATTTGCACTCCGTAATATTCATGTTTTTTGAGCTTTAACCCATGTTATCTCACAACGATAGCACATACTGGAGTGGTGATCAGTGCTGGGTGTTGTATCTGGGTTAGACTACTTTGAGTTACTTTAGGCAAAATATAAACTGAAAATAGTGAGAGTAATGTGGTGAAGATTTCCTTTTCCTCAGCCGTCCTCATTCTTTTGTCTTTTGTTTTGATGACATTAGCGACAAAAGCCTCTTTCTACACAACTTGATTTGGTGCTGCATCTTCCAATCCAATCCAACTTTATTTCTATAGCCCATTTTATAAACAAAAGTTTCCAAGGTGCACATAACAATCATTCACAAAAATGATCTTATTTGGGAGTTGCATTTGTAACTTGAGTTACTTAAATTGTAATGTCTAATATATGATTTTTGTGTAAGTGATACAGAATTTTTTTTATTTATTTCTGTAACTAGTTACTTTTGTAATACGCTACCCCCAACACTGGTGATGATTTGTTTCATGCATGCATCATGTCAGACAGACCTGCTGATATCAAGAGATGGTTTGTTTTCAGTGTTCTAACTATTATACATATGTTTCTAATACAGTAGCCCATATGAATTGCTTCTAAATATACTGTAAGTAGTGAAATTATATATGTATAATTTGTATATACATTAAGTAAATACTCAATTTCACTATTCTTTTAACCTGTGTTTAGTAAGCATACTGTATGTGGTCAGGTGGGGAACAGAGCAATGGCTGCAATTCCAGCTTCAACAAGAAGAATTTTCTATCTTTATGGAGAGAAAAATAAAATCAATATTAGTCAAAGCCCATTCTCTTGAAGAAAGACAGATGGTTGCAAGGACAAAAAGTCGCTACAGCCTCTGCTTGTCATGACAACCTTGAACCACAGTCATCTCCTGCTGCGCGTGGAGCCAACAATAACACTGATATTGAAGAAAGAGTCTCCAGCCCTGTGCGTTTCTCAATGGTTATTTTTCTATGGCGTGCATAGTTGGTTTTGAGACAGCAGGCTCAATGACAAACTGGTCCCATAAGAGCGCAGGTGTGGGGCTTATGTGTGTGAGAACAGCAGCAGGTCTGTCATGGTAATTAGCAGCTCATATAACCACACACGACTCAGCGCATTGACTCCGAATGTGGCAATTATCAACAACACAGAACATTCGACTTATGGAAATGTGTGCATCTTTGACCACGCCTTCTGGATGAGGAGCGCAGATTAGTGTTTGACAGAAAGAACATGTCATCAGGCATTTGCTGTCATAAAGATCAAAATATAAAAGGAAAAAAATGTTTTCCACAGGTTCTCAGCCTTGGACAAACATTTGGAAAAGTCATTGTCTGTTGCATTAAAGATTTATTAGTGGTGGTATGTATGGCTCCATTCAAGACCCATTCAAGGCTCATTTTTAAATCCATTTTTTATGATCATCGATGGGACAGATTTTCACCCTTTGAAAGATGTGTATGTGAAATGTGAATACAATTTTGTATGCGAGTGAGTGGTTTGTTGGGCCTGAATGAGCAGATTGGCAGTTTCTCTGCAGGGGCGTGCTGGGACATTATTTCGGCCCGTGAGTTTTATCACATTGACTATTGGAGCCTTAGCTCAAGTTTGAGATCGATGTCTCTTTCATTTTTTACATGGGCCACACACATGATCTGGGCCTGATGCACCTCCACAGGCAGCAGAGCAAGTCATATGTAGGCTCTTAAGCTATACACTTTTTTACGGCTCGCTGCTGTGCATCTTTGGACCATACCGACTTGCGCTAACGCAGAGGGGTGTTCAATGTCCCATGGTATCTCAAAAGCTCCTGCTACAGCCCAGTTACAGCCTATTGACCTATAACAGCACAACTGAGACAGTAATAATATTTTCCCTAGCGGCCTAAAAGTAACGCGGAAATGTCCCGACTCTCCCGATTACCCAGCACACCAACGGTAAAGTGTAAGCCATTATAAGTATGAATCCTGTCTTGGCTTAACTTTACAATTAATTTACATACAGAATTTGCAAAGACCAAGGCATTTCCCTTTATCCCGCAGTGTATCCACTCTGTATCAGGGTTTCCATGCTTTGGAAAGGCAGGGAAAAAAATCTCCCAATCTTGCAATCAATCAATCAATCAATCAATCAATCAATCAATCATCAATCAATCAATCAATCAATCAATCAATCAATCAATCAATTTATTTTTGTAATGCCCAACATCACAACAGGAGTCATCTCAAAGGTCGTTATGGACAAAAACAAATCAATATCATACATGAAGAATGGTCAAAATAAGTCACACAATGAATGTCACACACAAATGAAATGTAATGCCCTGTAAATAAATAAATCGGACATAAAAAGCTTAGAGTATCCCACTTCCTTAGACCTTCCTCCACGGCGAGGAACAACCCTTAAAACCACATGGGAGAAAATTAGAAAAACTCGAGGGGAACCATTTTGGGGAGGGATCCACCCCCATGGACGGATGGGGCAGTGGTGAATTTTTGGTCGACCAGAGTCCAATGGCTATGTCCAGCGAGAGTTGCAGAGGCCATTAAACTGGGAGATGGCCTCAGGCAGACAATGCTCAAGCTGAGCCGCAGGCTCAGCCGACGCCGTCTGGTCCCACTAATGCTGTCTAGTCCCCACGATGATGGCAGTTGTTCAGGTCTTCAACAGCCTGGGAACTAGCACTCCCCGCAGGAGTGGGACAGAACAAGAGGACACAATGTGAATAGCAAAGAACAGTGCAGGTAGACCTAAATATTGCAACATAATTTATACAGTAAGGAAAACAAGAGGATA
>OMNZ01022389.1:0-11720 GCA_900303255.1 Lesueurigobius sanzi | reverse complement strand
TTGCCTTAGCATCCTTCACTGCTTTCTGATAGGTGGCAAGACTGTCTCTGAAGATTCCCAGTGATACCTGTAACCTGTCCTTCCATTTTCGCTCCGCCTGTCTACACTGACGCCTCAGGGCTCGAGTTGTGTCATTGAGCCAGGGATCAGATGTGGATTTGGCCCTCTTCACCTTAACAGGCGCAACCATATTCAGAATCTGGGAGCATGTGGTGTTGAAGGAAGAAAGGAAACGGTCTGGACATAAGGAAGATATCAATTTATCATTCATGGACAAGTCTGAAGCTGAAAAGGCTGCAGTAAAGTCATTGGTGGTGGACGAGGTGTAGGCTACATGACCGCTTCCCACGCGGTTCACAAAACAGTACGGCGGCATGTGCACGTGTGTATACAGTGCATCTCTGTCCCCAGACACACATCCTGTGTATGCGGTGAGGCGCGTTGTTGCGGGGACGCAAGAGCGGCCACACATGCAGCGTTATAATTCCATTATATTTCCTACTGGAGACAACAGCAACGCACTACGCACGACTTGAAAAATAGCATCCATTCTACCATTCCTGGTTTAGACCTAGTTTTCTCCTGGTTTAATTCTCGTTTAGACTTGGCCAACGTGCGTAAATCTGACGCACGGTGCCTCGCGTGCATGATGCGCGGTGTGGCCACTTGCAATTCACCACAATGAAAACTAAACAGAAAAGCAACAAGCGCACGTAACTACGCACGTAAATACGCAGGATGTGTGTCTGGGGGGTTCACACGCGGTAGTGGAGCCGGTGAAGAGGCCACACCAGTGCCCGCGATGGCCCGTGAAACACTCTCACCAGCCGCTCACCGCTCGTTTGTCTTCTTCGCACCACTGGCATTTGGACCCTATCCAAACCAACCGCATCCAGTCGCAGCCCGTAGTCTATTGTGACTGTGACTGCGATTTCTTAAAAGTCTACTTTGCGACCTCTGCGGCTGATGGCGATTTCAAGTTTGGCGCAGACTAAATGGGGTAAAAAATCGCTGCGGTCAATGCACCAATTGTGACAGGCCCTTAAGGCGCAGTCACACCTTGACGATTTAGCCAGCATACATACCAGAATTTCCCTAAAACGCTGGCATACACTGAACTATCAATGTTTGTTTGTTTTTTTCAATTTTGTCTGAGTTGGACAAATACATAATGTATTAGTAACTTATACAGAACGTTTAGATAACTTATACCAACTTATGCCTAGTGTGTTGCCGGCGTCCACAACTTATGCCCAACGACAGTCTGTATGTATAAGTTCTGTGGTCGTTCTGTATAAGTTATGCATAAGTTAGAACATTATCTACGAATTTCGACTTGAGTAAAGGGGCAGTCACACCTTGGCGATTTAGCCAGCGTATGCCGACGTACCAGAATTTTCTAAGCATAAGTTAGAAGCAAGTTACTCATAAGTTGTGGTTTACGCAAGACATTATCACAACATATTTCAACTTACAATTAACGTGTGTCGATCACAGAACTTACCTGTAACTTATGGCCCACGTCTGCAGGACGTATGAGCATACGCTGGCATACTTGCCGTATGCCAGCGTGCTCAGAACTTATCCAAAGTACGCCAGCGTATTTGCCAAATTTTCCATACGTCAGGGTATGCTGGCTAAATCGTCAAGGTGTGACTGCGCCTTAAGGACTCTGCAGTGGCCTGTGCCATTATTCAGCTGCGAGGCATTGACCCTGAGCTGCTGACACCCACAAACTGTCAGCACTTCCTGCTTCAGACACATACTGAGGCTCCCCTAAACTGCCCATAGAACAAACACAACCATCTCTATGGGTTCTGAGCACTGACTAATTGCAACTGTGCGTCGAAGGAAGTTACAGCATTTTGGTCATTCCGTCCATCAGAGCACAAATCCTTTTTACACTCACACTCTGGAAGGTTGAATTGCAAGAAGAAGCTGAAGTGATGACATCCAAGACTGGACCAAAATATCTCATGGGAAGTGCACCACATTGGCATGTCATAAAAGCCAGTGGAGGAATCTGGTGGAGAGATCCATAGTCCATGGCATGGGACACGGCATGGGACACAGATGACAGTTCAAGCACCATTTAAAACTAAACAGAATATTCTTTGACAAAGTAGCTACTGTTCTATATGAACATGCATTCCACTTGTTTTTCCTGAACTCCCAATTAGTCTTACTCTGCATGTTATCCTACTTCTCATTATACACAGTTCTCTCCAGATTCTTTGATACCCCATAATACTGCGGATGGCTTAAGCCGATTCAACATATCCTTGTGTGAAATGCACCTCTGTAGTCAGCGTGCACCATCTGCACACAGGATGCATGCCCGACCGGCCCCGCTCTCAGCACACGAGAAGCCTGGATTATGCGCCTTAGCCTCTCTCTCCTTCATGCCTCTCCTGCTTTTTGTCTCTGCCTCAGTGGAAGGTCACCTGAAGGAGGTAATCCCTATTCCTCTCCTCTTTTCTCTCACTTTTTATCTGAGGGGCTTTGTGGCCACTACCGGGGCTCATCCAGAGAGCTGTACAAGCAAAAGCTCATGTGCTAACAGTAAGGTGCTCCGATGTGTGAGATTGCTGCCTTTTATCCCCTTGGTATGAATAGCAAAAAGCACCTTGCTATAACAGAAAGCCAATGTTGAGATTTCTTACGCTTTTCAGAAACATTGTGCAAACTCGCTGTGGCTATGACCAGAAGGCCTGTCCCTCATTCAAAGTGGAGGGACGAGAATCTCAAGGGATGTGAAGGTATATTTGCATTCAGCTGTATGCCTGCCTCTTGTTTACATGCAGCTGCAGAGGTCCGCTGGGAGAGACAACCCATGGAGATGTGTGGATGGAAGATGTTTGACCATAAGAGGGGATTACACACAGTCCCTGAGCTTGTTGCACATGCATCTTTGCATTCTGGAGGGTCTTGGATGCAAATGAGGATCTCTTCTTTCAGTGTTTCTTGTCTCTTATGTGGTTTTGTTGAGTTGTTTCATTTAGTATCATCCTGTTGCTTTTGGTGTTGGAGTATTCTGATCATCAAGAAAATAATCTACTCACAACCAAGGCTGCTGTTGAATGTCTCATCTGAAATGGTTCATGGCGTGGGGCATAATGATGATGTGTCTCCGCTGGGCTCCATGGCTGACGGTTAGTGAAATATGAATGGGGTCGTTGGAGGAGGCAGGGTTAGCCATCACAGTTATGCTAGTGAGGAACATTAGCTCGCGCTGTATTTAATGAGACATATTTAAAACAGCAATCATCCTCCTCTTTGGGCCCCAGGTCAGTGTGCTCTATGCCTTCCCCAGGTGATTGAATAAAAGGGTTGTGTGCCGGTGCTATCCAAGGTCATACACTCACCCGTTCCACACGTGGAATGGATGTTCCTCTGAATGGCAGAGCATGATTAAATCTCAGGCTTAGACTCACATTCAGAGTCATTGGACTGGTCATTAAGTGAACTGTGGAGCTTTTCCTGAACGGATCCTTTCAATTGAATTAGAGAGTTATTCCACATAATTTGGTTTGGAGGATTAACACTTGGCTGGCCTCATAATTGTCTTGTGATAAACTGATGAAGGAGGCAGAAAAGGCTTAAAGAGATCAGTTGTTAATTTTCACAAAATTGCTTCACAAGAGGAGAGTAACGCTAAAGACTTGATTGATGCATCATGCTGCTAAGATACTCACTTACATTTTAACATGTTTACATACCCTGGCAGAATGTGAGAGTATGTAAACCATATGAATGATAACACAAAAACCTCTATTTCATTCATGGTTAGTGGTTGTATGAAGTCATTTATTGTAAAAAGAAAAAAAAACAAAAACAGTTTGTTTAGGGAAGGAAATCTTATTTGTACAGTGCTTTTCATATGACACAAATCACACCCAAAGCGCTTCACACATGAAAGGGAGGGGGGTTTCATTCACCCCATGCTGATGGTGGTAAATTACATTTGTAGCCACAGTTTCCCCTGGGGTAGACTGACAGAAGCGAGGCTGCTCACATCTGCACCAACGGTTCCTCTGACCACCACCAACCACTCACACACAGGCATTGGGTGAAGTGTCTTGCCCAAGGACACAATGACAGTCTGCACCTGCAGGAGCCGAGATTCGAACCCCCGACCTTCCGACAAGACAACCCGCTTAACCATCTGTGCCACTGTCGCCTCCACTGTTTACGCTTTTTAACTAGAAACTAGCCAAATGTCCCTGATCAAAAGTTTACATATTGAGCATTTGTAACAAACATCCATTTTTTTCAGAGAGTCCCCCCACGCAAAGCTACTCTACCACGCTGTCCATCCAGTCATACAACACACTAATCAAAGAAATAAAGTCAAGAACTATCATGGCATTCAAGGAACACATTAAAACTACTTCAGTATAATAAAGAAGTATGAAAAATAAAGTTGATCAAATAGCTATTTTGGATAATTGGAAACACTGTAAATAAATAAAAAGACATAAATATTTGTAAAAAGAAATGCTATAAAAGACTAAATATAGAAATGATGTGGTGTTTAAGGGGAGACACTACATGCCTCCTTCCACAAGTACCTCTACTGTATCGATGCAACTCTTTTGTGCTGTTTCATTGATGGATATTTTACATAGCCTTGTAGATTTTCAAACTTTACAGTGCATGCGGAAGCCTCCGACTTGTCTGTCCACGTGCTGCTGCTCCCCAGTCCCCACACACGCCTACCTCCCTTCTCTTTCTCTCTCCTCCGTGGGCAGTGGGTGAATGTCAGCGTAGTTATAATCGGGACACTATCAGACTCGAGTCGGGCTCTGCCGCTCTTGTTTTCGGCTGTAACTTGTTTACTTACCGACGCCAATGCAATCATCGGACTCCACAGTCAAGAGTAGCACCGGTGCCGGTGGTGCTGTCACTTCTTGGTCCCCTTTTAAGAACTTCTATGATCTTCCTCTCTTTTTCTTTTCTTTTCTGCACACCTAATTTTTGTGACTAGCCATGTTTTTTACTTAAATACAATAGGCCTAACATCAACAACATCAGTAAACTAGTTTGACGCAAATTTCTCACTGCCATCTACAGTGCGTGGGCGGGAGGGAGGTGCACATAAAGGAAAACAAAGAAAACAAAAATAAAATCATTTTCAGTTATTGAGTAGATTTTAAGTAGGGAATTTCATTTAAATGCAATATTCAATGATTTTATCTAAAATAACAGACATGTTTGGGGGGCCGGGTCACGGAGGCAACAGTCTGAGCAGAGATGCCCAGAATTCCCGATCCACGCACACCTCCTCCAGCTCTTCCTGGGGGATCCCAAGGCGTTCCCAGGCCAGCTTAGACATTGTCTTTCCGTGTCCTGGGTCTTCCCCGGGGCCTCTTCCCAGTGGAACGTGCCTGGAACACCTCTCGAGGGAGCGACCAGGAGACATCCGAAACAGATGCCCGAGCCACCTCACTTTTTTGACGTGGTACAGGGACACGGCCCACGTCACTGCCAACTGCTTGACTGGCAGGTGCTTCAAAATGAATGACGAAAATTAGCGGTAAATGAGCACCATTCTCTCAAACAAGCCAACTAAGAAAAGGCTTATCTCAGGTTTATCTTTTCCAAAGTGCCTACCTTCAAATGGCCACAACTTCTCCAAATATTGTCAGATTTCCATGTGTTACACGTTGGAAAGCTTGGAGACTACACTTTCAGAATCTGTGAATCACTCAAAATGCCCCAGAATCGACTTGTGTCCCTGGTTCCTGTGGCTGGTCACATACGATATCATATCACTCTGATCCTGCCCCCCTCTGCTGCCGTGTATTGCGTGCAGACCCGATCACCTAGACATTGAACCCAACGCTTGAAATAACCAATAATAACCAAAAAATCTAACATTTCTACACAACATTTTTTTAATTTATTTTTTTATTTATTTCGAGAAAGTAGTGTGCCAGGCACAAACAAACAGAAAAAGATACAGCAAAATATCTGTACAAAATTGACTTGAAATAGTCAATACAGTATAGTCATTTATAGTCACTTGGTGCTTGAAATGGAGTGGGGAGAAGAACTTATTAAACCCCACCCCAATCTGTCAAAAAATACATTCACAGAAAACAAAATAGCTGCTTCCTCAATAATCTCAGAAATACCTCATCAACAACCAGTGTTATGCACGTGTGCAAAACCACACATACAGCACATGCAGACTCATAATCACACAGATATTAAAACAGGTAACAATGATTATTAAATACCAACAATGGTAATGGGAATACCAGCAGTGTAAGTACTATCTACTCCAACTGCTCATACATGAACACCATTAAACGTCTTTGTCTCTGTATTGTGACCACCAACATTGCTCTGGAGAGAAACGCTACGACCCATCGCTACAAGTTTCCATATCAAAAACCAATTGGTGAGTGAAAAACCGCATTCCAAAACCACGCTAACTAGCTGCTATTTGCTAAAGCTAAATCGCCTTGTTATTTAGATTCGGTGACTGTGGGATGGAGCTAAGCAAATAAACTAAATATTGACATTTGAAGCTGACTGACATTTTTTGTAGGTGCACTTTCCTGGACTTGTGAGAACTGTGGTCACCTTTTATGGGAGCCTACAGAAGTTGAGGCGATTGGTGAGTGAAACAGAGCTCGCTCCATTAGCCTTGAGTTAGCGGGCACGTCAATGCTCTTTCTTATGTGTTGTTTAAGTAATGTTACACCAGTTTTAAAGCTATATATGCATATTTCGGAAGCTAAACCCAAAAAGCAATATGAAAATAATATGTTCATATTTTGCGGTTGATGTAAATGCGGTGCTATTGCTATTTCTAGCCACAAGGTGTCACCGCTGTGGTTTTGTTAACTTGTTGTCACCTCATATCACTGTAAAGCCTGCAGAGCTGATGTTTCCACTATAATCAAATTCATAAATACACATGATAATATGCTATCTTTCCATATAGTGTACAAGCGAATAAATTATTCATCGGCCTTATATGCAATTCCGACTCCATTGAACTCAATTTATTCTTACATTTCCTTTTTCGGATCGATACATATTTCTGATAACTCCCTACATGCCTGTGTGACCTTCATTAGCGCAAAATTGAATCCTCCGAGTTCAATTACGACTAGCTGCTTCCATGTGCCTTCCTATAGCGTTTATCTCTATCTGATTTAGCTGTAACAAGTCAAGTAGCGTTATACAGATGCTTTAAGAAAGTCACATTCATGCTATCTCTCCTCCACACACAGTCCTCCCCACTACCACTGTGACACTAATGAGAAATTAGAAGGATATTAGGTACGCTAATGTCTGATAACAACACAGTAATGATGTAAGCATATTTGCACCAGAGAAAAGGCGCTAGGGCTAAAAGAGATAATTAAACAAAGAACAGATAAGACTCTTTCTATAAAGGCCAGTGTCTGATAGAAGTTAAATAGGCATCAGTAAAGAAGCAGGGTTCTATCTGGTGTGTCTTAGTATTATTCATAACATTCATACTAATTATTCATGTTTAATATTTTTCAATCACTTCTCAAGTCACATTCATTGATGGCATTGATTGGGAGAAATAGGTGTGACATCAAAACATTCTATAGAGCAGGGCTGCCCAAAGTTTTTTACATGAAGGGACAAAATTAAAAAGTGTTACCGGGCGAAGGGCCAAACACAATACTTATTTTATATGTAGAAAGAACAAAGTCAGAAAAATCTCTGATTAAATATCTTTTAATTAATCTGTGAGTAGGACATGCTGTTTTGGTGTCCTTAGATACTACGTAATGACATTCTATTTAGTCTCAAATATATCAAAGCATGCTGTAAAATATGATATCTTCATAAGTTTTCTGAATTTAAAGAACAACTATACACCAAACCAACTTTTTTTGCTGATAAACTGTCTAAATGGGTGTGCAATAGTATTATCTACATATTCCAGTTTATATTTTGACATTTTAGTGCAAACCTGCTGAAAAGTGTCCTTTATGCCTAAAACCGAGTGGCTAACGCCCTCTAGAGGTTGAAGTCGTAATGTGTATCTATTCCATTTGAATTTTGTGGTTAGCTGATAAAGTGGAAGTTCAGCTGGTGGTAGAAGTCAACGTCATCAGCTCTGCCACGCCTCATCATCCTCTCTAACACTGTGGTATCACTGTGGCTCCTCCCCCTCATCATCCTCTCTAACGCTGTGGTATCACTGTGGCTCCTCCCCCTCATCATCCTCTCTAACGCTGTGGTATCACTGTGGCTCCTCCCCCTCATCATCCTCTCTAACGCTGTGGTATCACTGTGGCTCCTCCCCTCCTCCCCCGTAGCCAGTTGGAGTTGAATTAGCGAACACGCCTCTTTCACGGCAGATTTCAAATTTTTGGTGTGGGTGCAGTAAGGCTCTGAGACGCCTGTTTAGGCCCTCTTTGAGAACATTTGGTCTGACACTTTGAAATTCAAATGGCTGGTAAATACTAACTATACTGGCCAAGATGACCGACCAGGCCTAAATATTACTTGCATATAGCCTATCAAAAATGTTTAGAGCTACACATTTGGACTTTTCTGCAAAGCGCAGCTGATTGCATTGGAAATGCACCGAATTTTCTTTCCATTCACATAATTGTCAGTGTTTCCAAGAGAGCTGTGTGGCCTACACGTAAATTTACATTCACATAAGTGTGCTACAATGAAGAAAATGAGTATTTGAACACCCTGCTATTTTGCAAGTTCTCCCACTTAGAAATCATGGAGGGGTCTGAAATGTTCATGGTAGGTGCATGTCCACTGTGTGAGAGATAATCTAAAAAGAAAAATCCAGAAATCACAATCTATGATTTTTTAACAATTTATTTGTGTGATACAGCTGAAAATAAGTATTTGAACACCTGTCTATCAGCTAGAATTCTGACCCTCAAAGACCTGTTAGTCCGCCTTTAAAAGTCCTCCTCCACTCCACTGTATTATCCTGAATCACATGAACCTGTGTGAGGTCGTTAGCTGCATAAAGACACCTGTCCACCACATACAATCAGTAAGACCCAAACATTCAGCATGGCTAAGAGCAAAGAGCTGTTCAAAGACACCAGAGAGAATTGTACAACTCCACAAGGCTGGAAAGGGCTATGGAGAAATTGCCAAGCAGCTTGGTGAAAAAAGGTCCACTGTCGGAGCAATCATTAGAAAATGGAAGAAGCTAAACATGACGGTCAATCTCAGTCGGAGTGGAGCCCTGTAATGATAGTGGCATTTCCCATGCTCGATGGTCCCTAAACGCACCTGATGGTATCACGAGATGTGCGGGAAGATCATTGGAAAACTGTCTTATCACGGTTTGCATAAATAAACCCACCAACTCTGGTTCAGTACGTCGTGTGGCGTTCTTTTTATGTCAAGGCGACATTACATGGTGTCAGAAGTGGTGCAAACCTTTAGCGAGCCGAAATGTCCAAGTTTAATCCTCCGTCGGAGTTTAACTTCACAAGCCCGGGAGAATGGCCGGAGTGGAAGCAGAGATTTGCACGCTACAGGTTGGCTACGAAACTGAACAGAGAAAATGGCGAGGTTCAAGTCTGCTCGCTCATTTACGCGATGGGCAGCGAAGCAGAGAAAATCTTTGCCTCGTTTGAGTTTGCGGGGGAAGATGATGGAAAGAAATATGAAGTTGTTATGGGCAAATTTGATGAATACTTCATACCCAGGTGAAACGTAATACACGAAAGAGCGTGTTTCTACCAACGTAACCAACTACAAGGGGAAAAGGCAGAAGCGTACATACGAGTTCTATACGACCTCGCGGAGAACTGTGATTTTGGGGACAAGAGGGATGAACACATCTGTGATAGACACGTCGTGGGCATAAAAGACAAAGAGTTGTCTCTGAAATTACAATTAACCATAGACCTGATGCTGACTCACGTTATACAGCAGGTACGACAGTCAGAAGAGGTGGCCAAGCAGATTAGCCTACAAACTAGCAGTCCCTCACCGGAGCTGCACGTCGCAAGCGTTTCCACGGAAGGACGTCAGAAAGTACCATACAAAAAGCACACTCCACACACTCATGGAGAATCTCCGAGCTGCGCTAGGTGCGGCACACAGCACTATGATAAAAGGAAATGCCCAGCTGCTAAAAGTTTTTGCAAGAAGTGTAATAAAAAGGGACACTGGGCTTGTGTATGACATACTAAAGTTGTTAATGAACTAAGTGAAACCAGCCAGTATCAGTTCTTAGGTGAAGTTACTGGCCCAGAGAATCCAGATAAATGGACTGTTACATTGGACATTGCCAGCGTTCCCCTGACGTTCAAAATAGATACAGGGGCAGATGCAAGTGTCATAGGACAGGAGACATTCAGTCTACTTACCGAGAAATACAAACTGTCCCCTACAACCACACCCTTCTCAGGGCCTGGAGGTCCACTCAAGTGTTTTGGAACGTTTGAAGCCAGCACTGTATACAAAGGAGGAATGTACACATTCCCGGTATATGTGATAAAAGGAAACAGCTGCTTGCTCAGCCGCATAGAAGCAGTCAAGATGGGTTTAGTGAAGAGAGTAGAGGAGGTCACTGTGTTCGGAACCAGCGGATTGTTAAAGACTGACCCTGTGAAAATCTTGCTTAAAGACAATGCACAGCCATACGCAGTCCATGTGGCTCGAAGAGTTCCCTTACCACTAATGGCACTTGTCAAAAAGGAGCTGCAAAGATTAGCGACAGAAGGCATCATTGAAAAAGTAACCGAGCCCACTGAATGGTGCGTGGCAATGGTGCCAGTCCTAAAGCCTAATGCTGCGTTCAGACCAAACGCGTCAAAAAGCCTTTGACGCCCGTTTTTTAACGCTTGTTTATTTTGAAGTTGACGCGTCACTTTGGTGTCACTAGAGAGATGAAGCCTGTGACGTGCGTCAGCCTGTGCTACAAGGTGAGATAAATCTTTACTTTTTACGATTCTTTTGCAGTAAAAGTAACTTTTAAGACAATTTGAGGCGAGAAATACCCACCTATAATGTAAACGCCGCGGTCTGTTAACCGTTACGATCTCGCAAAGTGACTTTCCAGCCTCTTGCTAACACAGCGGGCCTCGGAGTGAATTGTATCCGGGCAAAGAGCGCTGTCACCCGGCTACGTGTTCTGCGCGGCCCCGCTGCTGCGTTTAGTCTCGATATTGGTTAAAATCATTAAACTTTTAGCGGAGGTGTTGGTTGTTGACTTTAGTTGACTGCGTATTACTATCAGTGGTAACAGTTTGGCTAAAATATGAAGTAAAGAGCTCTAAAATTCAATGGAAAATTATAAACACTCGACCCAGTTTTCCTGTGCAAACGTATGAATAAATGTTCATTTTAATTACAGAGAAACTGTTATATTTCATCCAGGAGAGGACCAGGCTGATGACCCTCTGTACTTCTAAAAAGGTAATACATTTAGTTCAATAATTTTCTGCAGGGTAGTTAATTTAGTTACTGCTATTTAATATTACATCTGTTATATGTCATCTGTTATTTATTTATTGTGAAATGAGGGAGAGTGTAAAATTATTGGATTTTTATTTGTTATTGTACAAAGTAGGAAATATAAAACATGATTTGTGGTAGTCTGCATTATGTTCTTATTTCTTTATTTACAGAAGAGGAAGTTATGAAGGTTACCAAACACTTTATTATTTGATTTGAAGTACAGTATCTCACATAAGTGAGTACACCCCTCACATTTCAACACATACTTCCTT
>OMNZ01022386.1:0-10883 GCA_900303255.1 Lesueurigobius sanzi | reverse complement strand
ATCTGAAATGATTCCAAGTCCCCCTTGTAAGCTCTCGCGTACCCCCAAGTGTCCCCGTACCCCTGGTTGGGAATCACTACTGTACCTACTGTACCTCAGCTTTTATATATAATTGTAAAACGGGTTAATCTTGACATCCCTAGCCGCGACCCCTGAAGTTACCATGTGAACGACTCGGGACCCTCCATGTAAAAAGTAACAGCAAAACATTATAAATAAAATGTATTATCGTGTTTACATTATATTAAAACGAGTGCTACTTTTAGTTTTCTTTTATCTTGAATATATCTAGGGACCCCCAGGTCAGGGCCACTTTGGGAACTTCTGTTCTACAGGACGATTCAACATGAAAAGCATTTTAAAGATATTATTATTTTTTAAATTAAAATACCATTGACATGTTAGCACTTTATTACTAACACCTATGGAAAACAGGTTTACGTAATTTAGCAGCAGCTTCTAAGATAATAAATAAATAAAATAAAATAAATAAATAAATAATACTTTATTGATCTCACAATGGAGAAATTCCCTACAATTCTGAGCTACAAAACACCTGGACTCTGCTGCACAGAGGAACGTGAGACGGTTTTTAAAAAGCCTAAAAGCAAACGCTGCATGCTTTTAGAAAGAAATTTACTGTATGAAGAAGGATTTTGAGTGTGCAAAATGATAAGAACAAACTTGGTTTAGTTGTAGTACTATCTCATCGGCAGGAGTATTTTAAGCTCTAGAGAGGAAAAAATACCCTTTCCAAATGCTTGGTAGGGTCCCTCTGCTCATGAATTAATAAACGATTTGCATATTTTAAAAGGGGGAGAATTGACCTTTTTCTCTTGGGCCTGAGCCTGTGTTTTGAGGCTGCTAATCTGCCGTTGAGTTAGAGACACCGCGTCCTCCTGCTGCTGCACTGCCCTGAGCCTGAGCTGCAGATCAGCCACTTCTCGCTCCAACTCCATGATACGTGATCGCTCAGACACTGTGGCCACCTGCACGACAACACAAAGGTCAAGCTTGAGCAGTTTACACGCACCTCGAAAACTAAGAGACGTGCACTTTCAATCAACTTTCTTCTACAATAAAAAGTTAATAATCTACTTAGGGATTTTATTTCATTAAAAAACACATTAAAGATGAATAAAATGTTACAGATTAGAGAAGGTTACGGACATGCATTTAACTAAGCACTAGTTTCGATGTTAGGCGTACAGTGAAAAGTTTAATAAATACCCCTCATGATCAACTGTCCGATGTGCAATGTCTTAGAAATGCTTGTAAACTCAAAGTGAAAGTAATGCAAAAAATAAAAATGTTTTTTGTTTTTTAAGGAGGTGAAGTACATTATTGTTGTGTTATTGTCCGGATTACCCTAGAATCCTCTAAATCCCTCTGGAGTTTTTCAGCTTTGGTCTTTTCAAAAAGTAGATTCTGCTCTAGCTCCTTTATGTGGACATGCTCCAGCCTCGTCTGCGTCTGTTAGTGAAAAAGAGCAGGAAGAAAAGAGAACACCAATGCATCACCTGCATGCCAAAACACGGACATGACACAAGAGAATCAGAAAGCACACCAAAAGCTTTTTTCTTATAGTTCAGATTAGGTTGAACAAAAAACAAACAAAAAAAAATATATATATATATAAGTAAAAGCAAAGACTTCCAATGACACCACAGCCGGCAAACTGTTAAAAGCTCACATACAAAATTAGAAAAACAGTGAGACTCACACAGAATGTTAATTATAAAATAATAAAATAAAAGATTGACAGGTATCAACAGAAATATCTGAACGTATACAGTGAGTGTATGTGTGTGTGAGTTAACTGAATAAATAACAAATGAGAAACACCAATAACAACAAATCTTCCATAACTGGTTCTGCATCGACATGAGAGTGGTTAACACACAATGAAACAATTGACAGTGACAGCATGTGCATAACATTTTAGCAAATATTTACTCTGAGAATGGAATTTGAATTACCTCCAGGTCCCCTCTGGTAATACATGCCTCTTCAACACGAAATTGCAAATCCTCGACTTTCCTGTTATAAAGTGCATTTAGAAACACAGTGCCTTCCAAAGCATTTCCTTGTTTGTTTCATCATCATTAACATTAATGTAATTACAGACCTTTTCTCTTCTTCAAGCTGATTGAGCAGCTCAACTTTCTCTCGATCTGCTGCTTCTACCAATGAGCGCAGCTGATCCAGCTTTGTTTCCATCTCTACAGCATACTGTCAAAAAATAAAATCACATTAAATAAAGTATAGCACAAATATGTTAAACAGTGCCATGATATTGTAATGAATGCTTTGGGTTATGGCCCTCCATAATTGTGGTAAATTGAGTCCAACCTGGTCTCGACATTTTCTCAGTAGAACCATCTCTTGCTGCACCTCTCCTGCATGACTTGTGGCCTTTGCAACTTCACATCGTTCGAGATCTCTCTCAGCTAAGAGCTGTTCAATGTGCTGTTGCTTCTCCTTCAGAGCTTCCTGCAATGCTGTTGTGCCGGATATCTTGCGTGCGTACCGTGCTGATGTCTCTGTCAGCTAAAACATGTGCACATACTGTAGCTTTGACCTGGTGACTTCTGATTTACATTGATTAATGTATAATGTGGGGATATAGTACTTACCAATCCAGCTCTGCTCGGCTTTCCACTGATTGAGGAAGTGGCAGAGCTGATTGAACTGATGGAGGAAGCACTGGGACTTCTCATGACACCAGACCTCCGTCGAGAGGCCTTTGTCTTTGTAGGTGTTGTACAGGGAAAACCAATCCGTGTTACCTTGTGGACAGGGGCAAAGAGACCATACCGCGACATGCACTGGAAGTACCTACAATAATGACAGGTTATGAACACAAAATGCACATTACTTCATCCAAATTACAATTTTTATGAAATACCTTGTCCCGGCCACAGCTCCATCGTTTTTACCAAGAGGTTCGTCAAGTTCCACTCCACACCAATCTCCTTTGGCAAAGTCTGTCTCACCAAGAAACCTCACTACACCAGTTTTAGTTCCACCGACCTTAACAAAGCCAATTACAACACAAGATCATCACAAGTGGCCACTTTATCCTAGAAGTTTCTACACAAATACTAAAGATTCAAAGGCCTTATACCTGATTTTTGGAATAATATTAGCTTTTTGATTCGGTGCATTTAAAAAAACAAAACAGTGAACAAGATGCATTCTTGGGCATTTGTGTGAATTCACAAATACCACGAGAATTCAGCTTGGAGGCAAGGTTAAATAATCTAATCTCTGAAGAATTGCGTAGTGTTAGAAATGTTATTAGGAATAAGTTTGGCCCACCACCAACAATTTGAAATGTGTATGCTCTCCCTTCCATTGCTAGAAAACAAAAAAAATCAGGTATAGGGTTTAAAAGTAATATATGTTTTACCAGCACACGGTCTCCAAATCTCAACTCCCGCTTGTTCTTCTTTATGGAGTCTGGATCAGACAGATTGGAAACAGACTCACTTGATACAAGCTTTCGAGCAAGTGCACTGCTCGTCTTGATGCCAAGTCCCTGAGCTGTAAACAAAGAGTGTCTCAATAACAAACATACACTTCCAATATTATTGTATTACTTTTCATCATGTGGTTACCAGTTGAGGTAGTGCCAGAAGGTACTGGTTCATTTGGAGCAGAGCCTCCGCCTCCTTGTGAAGGGTTGGCGACACCCCCATTGGCCTCCTTCTCTGGGGTAGCAGTCTTTGATAACTTTGAAGGTCGAGTAAATATCCCTCGACCATCCTCACACTTAAAATACACAACCTCTGCCACAGAACCATTGTTCTTTCCAATTGGCTCATCCAATTCAATACCTGCCCACTGACCAGGGGCAAATTGTGTTCCTCCAATAAACCGTACATTACCAGGTTTATTACCGTTGACCCAGACTCTCTCCCCAATCTGAAAATCTACAGTGGCATCTTGAGACGTCAAACCAACAGGGGACTTGTCAGAGGGAACTGGCTTTGATGTACCTTAAAAAAAAAGTTTTTTTTAATGAATGTTTAAAGACAAACCTTTGCAATTACAACATAAAAATAGTTATTCTAACCAGAAGATGGAGATGTCCTTGTGGGTCCCCCAGATGGACGAGCTATTTTACTTGGGGGTTTGATCCCACTGGGTTTCCCAATGGCACTTGTTCCTTCCTGTTTTTCCATGAATTATGAGTTACATGGCGTCAGGCCTGATAAAGACTTTGTTTATCCAGCATCCAAACAATCCTGGTGTGAGGAACAAGGCTAAACAAATAAACACACTGTAAAACATTGCCCTTTAATAATCCGAAAACAGATTTTTTTAATGTATATAAATAAACAACAAAAATTTATATTTTATGGCAAAGTTATACATACTGTCAATAAGAGACATTTTGTTAATTTGATACACTGGCTACTTTGTAGTAACCAGAATATTTCTAATTTCTCAGGTTCATCCTCCAGGCAGTAGGCTAGCTACGTCTCACCAAAGACAGACACAGAGGAACGGTCAAGACAGTGGTCACACCCTGTGGGCAAACTCCACCTTTAACACCTTATGATTATTTACGGTAAACTATTTTGCGAATGCAAAACTGACAAGCAGATATACAGTCGTTCTGACTGGACTGCGCAAACTATAAACAGAATACAATACAACTATTACATACAAACCGCACTACTCTATTCTACTATAATTCAGTTTCCACCACCAGCAAATCCGCCACAATATCAACATTATGTCCTGTTCTGTTAACTACATAGTTGGAAATTTAGCGTAACGTCACACAAATATATGTATAACGCTAGCTACATTCTGCATTAGTTAACGCTACATAAATACAGAATGTGTTATTTCCAAAGCTAACAAGCCGCAGTTTAGCTGGACCGACACAGTACCGATAGGTGGATGCAGAAAGCATACGGACACGACATTACATCACCACGACTAAAGCTTTCATTTGAAGTAAACTATGAAACCTACTGTGCCTCTTTTTGTAAAACAATCACGAACTGGGGACTCCGTGACATGTAGCAGTTTATCTCGCTCCGTTAGTTTGGCTTCATCATGTTTTTCAGCCCAGCCCAGTGACGTCACCTCGGAAACAGATGCTGCCTTTAGGAGCGCCAGGAGAACTCGGATACTCGAGCTTTAAAACGTGTTTAATATCTAGCATTCAAGTCAAAAACGAAAAATTAAAATAAAAAAAAACCTCCCCAATACAATTACTTTTGACCAAAAATGTCAGAGCTACCTTTATTATGCAAAAACACAAATAACACTTTTATACAAAGTAATATGGTCATTGTACATTTGATTTACAAACCAGCCCACAATAAGGTTCATATGTAATTTTGTCTGTTTTGTGTAATATCTACATGTCGTCACCAATCATCATGCAACCAATCTTTTATAGTGCTTATTGCATCTTTATTACTCACAGTCACACCTTCTACCCTCCGTTCTACCCTCTATTGTAGAAACTTCATTCCCAGCTGAGTTGTCTTCCTCCTTTATTTTCCTTCCCAGTATTTTGTACAAAACTCTATTGAAAGTACCACTAAAGGCTGGAGTGGAGAAGTAGTATACAACAGGATTGAGAACACTATTAAAATAGGTGAAACACACAGATGTGTAAAACGCAAAATTTGCTTCTTCAAAGTACACACACTCATCATACCACACCTTGAGGATCCAAACAGCAATCCTAGATATTGTGCTGGGAAAGAAACAAGTGATAAAAATAAGAGCCACAGCCATGACAAACTGAACAGCCCTTTTGATTTTACCTTGTTTGTCAATAGCCCTGTTTCTTAGTTGCCATGTTATTCGAACAGTACAGAAGGCTACAATTGAAGTAGGCAAGAAAAACTGAATGACATAAAATGTATTGTGCCAGGTAGAGAGGGGGCTAAAGCCCATGCAAATGTTGAAACTTTCACATTGTGTCCGATTGCTGTTGTAGAAGAAGTGCTCATTAGCAAGAAGGTATCCAGTAGCAAGAAATATCAGTCCCCACAAACCAAGAGAGACCCAGAGAGCATACCCCAAACCCATTCGGTTGATTGGATTCAGTGGGTGGACAATCTTGAAGTAACGGTCAACGGCAACAGCTGTGAGGAAGAAGATCCCTGCAGCTCGATTTGCAGCCAACAGAAAAAGTAGAATACGGCACAGAGCATCACCATAGAGCCAATTCTTCCCTCGCCTGTAATAGTCAGCTCTAAAAGGCAGGCAGAAGAGGACGATTGAGTCAGCAACAGCAAGATGAGTAAGGTACACAGAGTTTGGTCTCCAAACGTCCATGTGAAAGATGAACATCCACAAAGCAAAAACATTTCCAAAAAGTCCAAACATGAACTCCAAGATCAGTATAGGAGGAAGGATTTGATCCAACAAAGGGGCTTCAAAAGCACAGCACGTTGCAATCGGTGTACGATTCATCGCTCAATCTGCAAATCTGCGCCAGTAACATGTTTTACACAGTGTAAATATAGGCTGAATCAGGTGACCACTCTGGATCTGTGATAACACAAATGCAAACAATATCAGACAAACACACCAAATCATAATTGGAGCGTATTCTGTGGGGAAGAATCACTGACCCTTAGGTGAATAAAAACAAGAGTAAAAGTAAATAGTTCTGGGAGCACGCCTTATTATTGTGGCCCAAGTGGACTCATGGGTATAATGAGGGTTTTAGAAAAACAAGCATCACACGGCATTCATCAAACTAAAATTTAACAAAAAAATCCCATCAAGAAAGAGCCCAGAAACAAGCTTAAGGGTAAGGGGAATTTCAATTTATTAGCCTAACGTTTTGAGTGATGAACATTTGAAAGGGATTCACATCATACCACAACTTTGGCAAATGAGAGAGAGCAGCTGTGAACTAAAAAAAAATTGAGTGAGAGTCCACATCCTGATTTTAGGTATAGTAAATAAAAGAGCAATAAAATGAGTTAATGTGTACATTTGGCCAGGTTGTTGCCGTTTTCAGGTCGCGCCCTCGTGAAAGTGTATATTTGGTCACTTTTTAACTTCACCAAGATCATCGATGCTATCGTCATCCACCTACAAAAACACGCATTTGTTATTGGTATTAGCTGTTGACTAACAATAAATGTTTACAAAACGTATGAGAAGAGTGTATCAGAAATTAAACAATACAAATTTAAAGTTTTAAAACAGTGCGACTTACTTCAGGCCACTTTTCTTGAATGACATCAATAATGTCATCTGTAAAATCTCCCTGAATTATAATTTCATCCTCTGCTGTTACTGAGGCACCACAAGAAAATTTCTGGGCAAAGAATCGCTGAGCCTCTTTAAGGTCAATATCTAGAAAAGCGTGTTTTTACATTGTAAATAATATTTTTTTTTTAACTTTTGCAAATATAAGACTAAGCACTTACCAAATGTCGCCAATCCACACACCCGCGTGACAAACTTCTTCTTAGCTCTAGGAATTCTAGCTATTGTTACTTTCTGAGGTACAGTCTTCTTTTTTTGTTTGATCTGTCCTCTCCCACCTAAGGAAATACACATTCAAAAAGGTTAGAAAAAGGTTATTCAGGTTTTTTTTTTTTTTTTACATAAAAATACTCCAGGAACCTCTTTTTTGTTTCTTTTTCTCCTCCTCTTCGACTGCCGGGGGTACGTCCCCAGTACCCGGTTCCTGCTTGGGGGCATTTGTAGCTGAGCCAGTGGAGCAAATGAATTCAAACAAATTTATTTAAACCATAAAAACAATAAATAGAACCATAAACAAAATATATATTATAAAACGACTAGACTGCAAAACAAACTTTACTTACCAACGGTCAGCCTGGCAAATATATCAGGAAAGTTTTTCTCAAGCCATTGTCTACATTTGGCTGGCTCAGGCATATACTCACAATACTATAACATTACGGAAAAATATGAATGTATAAGAAATTCAACTTATTGTACAGAACTTTCAAATAATGACTGAAACACTACGACTTACCTCTGTAGGCAGCGAGCACACTGTAATGGCAGGATAGCACATGTTAAAAGACAATAGAACCTCTGCACTGCTTGGTATATGGTTATGAGTTGTTTTCAAATAACAGAGGGTGTGATGTACCTCCACAGTAAAGCACTTTCAGTGGATATTTTGAATCAGAGTCTGATGGTCCTTGCTCCAATTTATTTTCTAAAGAACCAGATTCCATCTCAGTAGTAGCCATAACAAAATACCTAAAACAAATGAAAGATATTTCACAGTATTAATGCGGTTTATCATTAAACACAAATGCCAATAGGCAGGCCTATACAATATGTACCCTTTTAAGTACAAGTCTTTATATAATATAATCCTAGCATACAGGCTATATACAATATGACAACTAGGGCTGGGTATCATTAATTTTTTTCCGATACTAGTACTTAAACGATACTTAGTTTACAAAACCGATACCTGAACGAAAGTTTTTTCGATACCTAAACTAAATTGTTTGTCATCTACACAAAAAAGTAAATATCTAGATAAGTTTAAATGACCGAAATTGATCTTATTTATCTAAAGCTTGAGCCGTTTTGACGAGTTGATTTTTAGTTATGTTGTGTAGAACCATAAAACTGAACAATAATGGTAAATTTATTACATTTTTCTTCTTCTCTTTTACTGTTTTTTGAGCTGAAACACAATTAGTGAAGTCTCAAGACCAACCAGGCATCAAAATTTCCTTTCTAAAAGAAAAATATTTTTTTCGATATCTCTTTTCGGTACCAATTTATTTTTCGATACAGGTAGTACCTTCATTATTTTTTTGATACCATACTGGTATTGTTTAACGGTACCCAGCCCTAATGACAACTTGCATGACTCACTGAAATTATATTTACGTGCAGTATACCTTGTACACATGCAATCGCTGAAACCTTGACACACATCAAAGCACGCATATTTATTTAAAACATATCTTAAGAGTAGCAAAGACATTTTATAACACTAATGGATTTCTGTGAAAAAAAAGCACACATACAATGACACCTGCAAACGGATATAGTGATTAGCTATTCAAATCAAGTTAAACATCCACTTAACGAGAATAAAATATACATCCCGGGCATGTTCTCATCATAATTTACTCTCTACAGCTCCAATCATTAACTAGTTGACGGGTTTAGCCTTTTCGGTCAGCAGCTGTCACCATTTGCCAACATTAGCGCATTAGCACATACTGTAGCCCATAAGCTAATACTCAAGCTAATGTGCGGCTTTCAGCTAAATATACATCAACATAAATAAATGAGTACGTACCCCAAAACCTCCGATCTAAAACTGCTGATTGCGGAGTAAAGCTTCACGCATTATTATAGTTAAAGTCACTATCAGAAGCTCATTTTCAGATACTGAGGGGCTGTAGCTAGCGTACTCTGAGGAGCACGCCTTGAAGTTTTTTTGTGATTGCATGACGATACTCAGAATAAGTCATACACCCCCTGGCGGTTGGGAGGAGCGACTCATTTTAGTGTCAAACAAAGGTGTCGAAGTAGATTTTTCAAACAACATTGCACGATACCTTATAAAAAGTCATATTAATTTGGTCCAGGGTTCACTTGATCTGAGAACACGAGCTGGGACAAAGGCAGCCTAATTAGCCTAAATATTTCATTTTGATCATTCTTCATGTGTGACATTGATTTGTTTTTGTCCAACAGGAGTCCTCTTTGAGATGACTCCTGTTGTGATATTGGGCGTTACAAAAATAAATTGATTGATTGAAATGTCTGTCATCATCACATAAACATAAATCAGATATTGACAGTATTTTTTACCAAGTAACCTTTTAACGTTTACTTGTGTATTTAGTATTTGTATACTCTTTTAAGTAGTTACTCTTACTGTAAATATTGTGTTTTGGCTCATGTACCTCTGAGCATGTGAATCAGAGCAGCAGCCTCAGTCCTCAGATGAGACTGAGGCGGATTTCTGCTCTATACTACCACCGATCACTGTCATTCTCTCAAAACAGCTCTCAAAATTTTTTTATTTTAAAAATATGTTTTTAAAATTAAATCATTTGTAGAAATACAGTATGTTACTCACCATGCAACAGATTTAGAGTTTTCGGGTCCATTTTGACTGTCCTCATGAGTCCTCCTGACTGTTTGGTTCTTAGGATTTGTTATTCCAGAGGAACTCTTTCAGCTGAGGAAAAAATTTGTGAATGCAAAATTCTTCTTAAATAGGGCCCGAGAACAAATGTGGTTCAAGTCATGAATGGGAGCAAGGAGCAAGTGCATTTTGATTATATGATTATTTTAAGTGTATACTGGCAAAACCATAGGGAGCTTGTCTAGGTTGACCACATCAAATAGTAGTGAAAGTGGGAAGTCATGTGATGCGGTGGGACAGACATCCATCCATCCATCCTTTTTCTTCCGCTTTATCCGGGGTCGGGTCGTGGAGTCAACAGTCCGAGCAGAGATGCCCAGACTTCCTGATCTGCGCACACCTCATCCAGCTCTTCTTGGGAGATCCCAAGGCGTTCCCAGGCCAGCTGAAAGACCTGGTCTTTCCAGCGTGTCCTGGGTCTTCCCCGGGGCCTCCTCCCAGTGGGACGTGCCTGGAATACCTCTCGAGGGAGGCGACCAGGTGGCATCCAAAACAGATGCCCGAGCCACCTCAGCTGGCTCCTTTCGACGTGGAGGAGTAGCGGCTCTGTTCCGAGCTCCTCCCAGGTGACTGAGCTCCTCACCCTATCTCTAAGGGTGCACCCAGCCACTGCGGAGGAAACTCATTTTGGCCGCTTGTATCCGGGATCTTGTCCTTTCGGTCATGACCCAAATCTCATGACCATAGGTGAGAGTAGGAACGTAGATCGACCGGTAAATCGAGAGTTTCG
>OMNZ01022381.1:4733-16097 GCA_900303255.1 Lesueurigobius sanzi | reverse complement strand
ATTATTCACGATTATCGGAATTTAGGAAGAAAATACAGAGGATTTCTCAAAATCTTACAATAAGCACTGCCTTCAAACTTGAGATTTAGACCAGATTTAGACCAGATTTAGACCAGGTTTAGACCAAGTTTAGACCAGGTTTAGACAACGTTTAGTTCACATTTAGGTCAGATTTTAGACCAGGTTTAGACCAGGTTTAGGTCACATTTAGACCAGGTTTAGACCAGGTTTAGACCAGGTTTAGTTCACATTTAGATCAGATTTTAGACCAGGTTAAGACCGGGTTTAGGTCACATTTAGACCAGGTTTAGTTCACATTTAGATCAGATTTTAGACCAGGTTAAGACTGGGTTTAGGTCACATTTAGACCAGGTTTAGACCAAATTTAGTTCACATTTAGGTCAGATTTTAGACCAGGTTTTGACCAGGTTTAAGTCACATTTAGACCAGGTTTAGACAAGGTGTAGGCCAGGTGTAGGTTGTGTTTAGGTCATGTTTAGACCAGGTTTAGACCGGGTTTAGACCGGGTTTAGACCGGGTTTAGACCGGGTTTAGACCGGGTTTAGACCGGGGTTTAGACCGGGTTTAGACCGGGTTGTGACAGTTTTTGTTTCATGTGGATTAGCCCAGGAATTACAGAGAAATTAGCAACAAACTAAGACTAGAAATCTTTTGAGAGTTACCAGAGTTACCAGCCCAGTGTTGTCAGATGTCGTGATGTTACTTGAACACCCATTGTTGAACGACATTTGTTGCGTATGATTGATATATTAGGACCACATATAACATTTAACAGGCTGCATATGAAGAATCAGATTTGGGAGTAATGTGCTGTATATATAAACCCTGGTACCTTGTTTCCATTGGTCGCCGGTTGGTTTTGGTGAAAAGCCGACATTAAAGCTTCACTGTTCACGGTGTTCCTCAGAACCTGCTCCTCGATCTCCTCCTCATCGGACAGACTGGTGTCGTAGTAAAACGTATAGTACGGCGTCGGAGAGGTCTGGGGAGGAAAATGACTTATACTCTTAACTATACTGGTTTGAGAAGAGAGTGGGACAGATCAAACCTGTCTCCTGTCGGACTCTAATCGCATGAGATTCAGCCGCATTGTGTCACTTGGCTAATGTGGCATGTTCAAAATCGCCTCTAAAATCGCACAGTGTATGGCCAGCTTTAGCGAAAGTTAGGGGTTAATTTTTAAACTTTACAAACAACAAAAGAAAACACACTTTAATCATCTAATATAATGTATAATTTGTCATGGTATTGCTGTTCACCCCAAACTGTTTAAAAATGTGTCTCACCACGCTCCTCTTGCTGCTCCTCTTGTCTCTGAACACCGACTCTCTCCAGTGCAGCGCTCGGAGCCTCACATTCAGGTTCTCCACCAGCTCCTCTCGGTCCTGCAGCTCGATGAACTGAAAGGCCTTCTTACTGCGCACACTCACGATCACCGGGTTGGGCAGGACGCTGGTGCTCTCCGCCTTCTCTATGGACAACACCTGCAAACAGTGAATATTAACAATTGTGCCTCCAATAACAGAAAGGCAAAGGGAAGATGAATATTTTCAACATTTCTTGTTATTTTACATGTGTTTTTAGAAAAAGGCAGGTAATTTTCCAGGTTTTCCAGGTAGAGTGGGAACCCTGTTAACTAATGATTGGTTGTTTCTGCCCTAAACCATATTCATACATATCCATTGTAACCTCCTCGTCAAACCATCTCCACTTGGATGAAGAGCAGAGAATTGAGTAAGCCCCTGTACCTCACAGAGCGGCAGTATGAGCGAGCACGTCCCCTCCCCTCGGCTGCTGAAGCACAAATACTGGTCTGTGGTGTAGAGTGTCCCGGCCGTGTGGCCCCGAGCGTGCGGCGTCCACAGGGAGCAGGAGGCCACCTCTTGGAGGTGCTGCGAGCGGGGCAGACGAAACAGAGCCAGGACATACTCCCGCAGAGCCTGCTCCTCCAGCACCCTGAGCAGAGGAGAGGTGATGTGTGAGAAAATGAATTAATGCAGGTGACAGAGGGTTATGTTAAGATGCTTTGGAGACATTTCTTTAGTCACCAATAGTAAAAAGGCAAAATCTACAAAAATGCGTAATGATACAGTATGTAAAGGTATTTGTAGAAAAAAAAAAAAGCTACTCTGTCATGATCTTCTGCAGAGGGGCCCAAAGTTTCTTCCATGGAGGGCAAAAGTGGAAAACTATTAGCACAAATGGATCAAAGTACATTCTCCTTACTTATCTAGTAAATTTCTCCATTGTGTCATCAATCTTGGGTCCCACTTTGCCATGATTTCGTGTTGTCTTGGCCTTTTGTATTTTTGTAATTGTATTTTTAAGTCGTGTTATGAAGCACTTTATGGCTTTTTGAATGTACTTATTAATTTACTTATTTACACTTTGGGCACCCCTGTTCTTATGTATAAAACCTGCTAATCTTGTAGTTTTGAGTAGTTTTATGTCATTCGTAGTCATAATATTTGCCTGTATAATCTCAATTAAGTTTTAATTGTACAACTGTAGCTGGAATGTCCCGAGGATTCTGTAAATTTACTCATTCACGCTGCTGTCTTGTATTGAGTTAAATTGCTATTTTATTTTGCATGCCTTATAGTTTTATAATTTGTATACATATTTTCCATAGTTTATTACCAGTTTATGTTTCATGTTGCATGAGTACACCAAACAAAATTCCTAGTCTGTGAAACCTTCATTGACAATGGCAAATTCTATTCTGATTCATCAATTTTACAACAATTTATGATGAGTTAAGTCTAGCGCTAGTTACAGTATGTTCCAGACAAGTATGACACAGATAAAAGTTCAGTTACTACTGATACCAAAAAATGTAAACTGAATCAGGATGAAAGGATTGACTGGATTGTTCTTTGTTATACTCGTGCTTCATGAAACACAACCTTGTTATAATGATAAATAATAAACTATGAAAAATGTAAGCATTTGTTAAACTAGGGCATGCATAAAAAAAGAATAAGATAAAAAATGTAATAAAATAGCAAAATGAACACATTATAAAAACAGCAGCATGAATGGGTGAATTTACAGATGTGCATTAGCAGCAGATGACTGATAAAAATGTTTTCTTCAGATGAGGGATCTCCAACCAGTAGCTCAGGAGCTACCGGTAGCTCACCAGCCCTTTCCAAGTAGCTTGGCAAAGACTTTCTACATTTCTACGCTTCATGAGTTCTAAGCAACATCTCCAAACATTTAGGTGAATATAGCAAAGCATAAAGCAGAAACTACTGTAATTTTCTTTAATTGGGTTGAATTATCATCTTGTCAGCCCTAGAGGCCTAGTTACACGTGTTTCTTTGATGTATAAGTGGCTCGCTGCCATTTTGGAAAAGCAAAATTAGCTCACATGGTAAAAAAAAAAAGGTTGGACACCCCTGTTTTAGATATTAAGTTGTGATGCCTTGAAGACTAACTTGGCCGGCTCAATTGGTTTTGCTCAAATTAAGTATAGAATTTATAACCTTCAGCCTTCCATTTTATTGTCTTAGACACCGAAAAACTATTTGTTTAAGTACTAGTACCAAAACAGTAACCCTAACTCATGTCTCAACAGAATCATAAACATCTTTTCTTTTTAATAATGAGAACAGTTACACAACATACAATACACAAAGTTAAACTCTTCCAAAGTTGTAGCAGGCTATACTTTTAGCCAACAGTTGTATAAAGTCAACACAGTCATGTGATCATTTACTTTAGCTAATGCAGGATGACCTTTCAGTAATGTTTACTTTTACAAATCTTTCTCAAGGCTCCAATGATTCCCAGAGACGCTTTTTAAGGTAAAGCATAAATCTGCTAACACAAGTGTACAATGTTCAGTACATAGCGTTCATTTCATAAAGATGAAACCAGGTTGGGAAAGTTGCCCGAGGACATTCATCAAGATCCTCCTCCGGTTTATTTTATAGGAGTTTACTGTAACGAAGAAACGGCTGGACATGTCATCTTGTATTTATGAGCGGTGCCGTAAAGTGGCAGTGAGTGTGTCGGGGCACGAATGTGGAACAGGGAGAGTGTGGGGCCATATTGAAGCCAAAGTATTGTTTCAAGAAAGATAAATGGTATCACAGGAATAACTTTAAGACATTGCTGTAAAAGTGGTGCAACAATGAGCCGAGTTAGAATTAGGATCCAAGTTTAGCATTTCAACAATACACGTTAAAGAACAGAGGAACGCCCGCACACGGTCAAACTCACAAACACCAGCGATTTATTTACAAAGCAATGTCTTCCGCTGGTCTTCTTCAGGCAAATGATCAGACAGAGGGTAGGAGCCATCTTAAAAAGGGAGTGGTTGACTATGCACCAGGATGTTGTCTGTCATCCAAAGTGGGGCAACAATAGAGCATAAAAAACACATCAATAAGTCAAATATATATACAGTTGTGCTCATAAGTTTACATACCCTTTTAATCTTTTGGCCATTTTTCATAGAATATGAATGGTGACACAAAAATATTTTTTTCCACTCATGGTTAGTGGTTGTGTGAAGCCATTTATTGCAAAAGAACTGAGTTTAGTCTTTTGATATCATAATGAAACAGAAACTAGTAAAATGTCCCTGATCTAACGTTTACATGACCTTCAACAACTGCCAGGGAAACTGTTCAGGAGCAAAGAAAAACTCACTTCAGCTGAAATTGATGCTTGTTTCAAGATGCACAATATCTCAACATTTGGCTAGTTTCTAGTTTGAGTAGTTTCTGTTTCATTATAATTTCAAAAAAGTAAACTCAGTTCTTTGGCAATAAATGGCTTCGCACAACCACTAACCATGAGTGGAAAAAAGATTTTTGTGTTATCATTCATATTCTATGAAAAACAGCCAAAAGATCAAAAGGGCATGTAAACTTATGAGCACAACTGTGATTCCATGTGTTCATTCATAGATAATGCCTTCAATGAGAACCTTACAATGTAAATAGTGTTGAAAATAAAGAAAAACCAATACATGAAAAGTGTTTCAAAGCTTTTCCTTGGCACTGTAAGTTTCAAGCATTTTTTGTTTTAGGCTGACCGTTTGTGTAGGTTCTCAGTCATACAGGAGTTGTCCATCATAGGCAAAAGTTCTTCAGTCTTCATCTGTACTCTGTAGTTGAAGTGTAGGACGTTTCGATCTTAGTCCAAGGCTAACGAGCCATATTAAGTATGAATAGGCTTAGATGTTAGCCTTCCTTTTACACAAAGAGAGAAGGGACTTAGAGGTCAACTCCTCCTTCTGGTTCACTCTTAAGAGGCCCACAGTGTTCTCACGTCTTTAGCTGATGACGATCTTTGGACTAAGATCGAAACGTCCTACACTTCAACTACAGTGTACAGATGAAGACTGAACAATTTTTGTCTACGATGAGCAGAGTTTGCAAATAGTGTGTCGATCTCAGTCGAATGGAAGATTTTACTGATTGTGTGATATTCTGTGGCTTGTTTTAATACAGATGCAGCATCACCTAATACACATAGTGCGGCCTTAACCCGTGTATGTCTCCCTCACCTCTTGTTGAGGGTCGTGGTCTGCAGCAACGTTCTGTCCAGCTCCAGCCCCTCACTGTCCAGCAGCCTGCGGAGGGCGATGTCACAGAGCTGAGCCAGAACCCCGAACGCCTCGTCCAGGTTCAGGAACATGGAGAACTCCCGCGTCTTCTGTCGGGTCACCAGCCGGACCGCCTCGTGCATCAGGCCGGCGGAGACCCGCTCCAGGCGCACCACCTCCGCCCACGGGATGACGAACTTCACTGCACAACCGGACAAGAGGTCAAACAAGAAAGTAAAGGTTTCGCAAAGGCGTTGTCTGGACCAGGTTTTTAAAATGTGTTTTATAGATGCATTAAGTCCCTAAGCATAAAACGCAAAGAATCGGCATTAGAAGTTAGTTAGCAACATTAGCCTGCTTGTCTTAAACCAGGGGGCAGACCGGGGGCCAAATGCCCCCAATGCGGCCCACAAATGTCTTGTTAAATTGGCACACATCACCAGAGATTATCCTTTTTTCTGCAAGTTTAACAATTATACACAATTAAAACAAAAACAAAAAAAACACAGGACTAAAACAAGACCAGGTCGAATCCTGGATTAAAGTAGGTTCAAACCAGTTCTAAAACAGGACTAAAAGTAGGTCTAAACCAGTTTTATTCCAAGACTAACCCAACCCTAACCCAGTCTAGTCTAAACCAGGTCAGAACTAGGGTTAAAACAAGAACCAAATCAGGTCCAATCCTGGATTAAAGTAGGTCCAAACCAGTGCTAAAACAGGACTAAAAGGAGGCCTAAACCAGGATTAAACCAGGCCTGAACCAGGACTAAACAGGACTAAACAAATCCAGGTCTAAATCACGACTAATCAAGAACTAAATATGACCCAATTTAAGAATGAACCAGGACTGATCCAGGTCTTTGGCTCTCCATGGAAAAAGTTTGGGCACCCCGTCTAAAACACTGCAGACCATAGAGTCTATGGATATTCAGATCTGGCATATTCCTAATATCCTGGCTTTTTTCCACAAATGCTCGGAAGCACAATATAGCACAAGGGGCAATAAACAAATAATAACTGGTCAAAAAATGTGATCATCAGGTCTAAAAGGTACCATTGTTGAACCTGATGTGTGACTTTCTCAGCAAAATGAGCAACGTAGTTAAATTATACTATAAACCTGTACAGCGATCTATATGTCCTGAATTCTAGCACAACCACCCTCCTTTAGTGGGTGAAGATTTCAGCACTTGTATTCTGAGATGTCCAGATTAACCGGTTTTACTGGTTGGAAAAACAGCATCCAGTGTTAAATCCCCCCAAAAACACATGGATTAATGTAGCACTTTGTACATCGGGTTGGACCAACGTTCTATGTTAGCGATGTCCTAAATAAATATACTTTGTCAGACAGTGTGTGGGATTTCTTCTAATCTAGTAAAAGGTTATGAAAAAAATGAAATTTGAAAATTGAAAGAATCAATGTCCAGATATTCACTTCTTTCCACACTTGAATACATTTCTGGCAATGCTCTTTAACCCATATAATGTGGACTAAACCCGGGTCTCCAGTGTTGTACCCACCTTCCTTCCCGAGCAGAAAGGAGTAGAAGGCCAGGTGGTTGGAGCTGAGGTAGAGAAAGCCCTGCCTCGGCACTCGGCCCTTCCAGCAGCAGCAGGAGAAGTACGTCACCAGTTTCTCCGTGGAGGGCAGCGCGAAGTGGCGCTCGAACTTTAACAAGGCCTCTCTGAAGCGCTCCGGGTCGTCCTCCTGCGCCGCCTGGCGACCGCGCACCTCCTCCGCTATCAGCCCCTGCACAAGAGTCAGTAGGGAAAACATTTACATCCACTGATTGGTGTTTAATTCTGACATGCAGTACATAGGAGAAAAAAATAATGTGTGTAAATAATGGACACAGCCTGGTTTAAACTAGAGATGCACCGATTACAAAAATAGTGTCATCGAGACAAAACGATTATGGCCACGACCATGGTCACGCGCGCCGCGAGCTGTTCTGCAGCTCACAGTACATTGGTTTCAGCGTGAACTAACCGTCTCTGTGTGAGCAGTGAGGTCCTGGGTCTCCTGCCATGGAGTTTCATCTCATTTAAACTTCGACGGGTTGTTTGCACTGAAGCCGATGTACCGTGAGCTGCAGAACAGCCTGAATTTCTTTAAAAGTTGTTTGAGGCTTATGTTACACTTGTCTTGAAAGAAGAGGCAGCTACTTGATTTTCAGCGGATTTATTGCCGATTGACAACAGGCATTGTTCACAGGTCACGTTCACATTGTGCATTGCTTTTTCATACGTCGTCTTACTCACTAGACTTCTACTCGACTCAGAACAACCGAGCGCTCACTTGTGGCGTCAAAGTGCTACTACACTATAATATTGTAGGTACATTAATGTGAATTAATGTTAGCAGCAATAATTATAATTTTTAGGGGGGGTATCCAAATTTGAATTTTACCTTTTCCCCATAGTAGAGTAGTCCCATCCGGACTACTCTGCATTGCATCCTTTCAGTTTTCCTCTTCTGTTCACGTCCAGGGAGGTTAGCTGAACTACAATGGGGTATAAACTTTCAAATGTTGTCTTATTCTAGATATGATTTTTATGTTGTCCACACTTGTTACTTGCCACAGGTGAGTTTAAACAAGCATCACATGCTTGAAACAAAGGTAATAACCCACAATTTTGAAAAGGTGCCAATAATTTTGTCCGGCCTTTACTTGCACACTCCTTAAAAATAGTCACATATGCAACCATTTTGGTCGCAGTCTAGAGCCCTGAGATAACAATTGTAAAGGGAGAGTTTCTTGAAAATCTGAAACTTGACCACTGCATGGAAAAGCCATGTACTGTATTGAACTGCTTTTGAAAGAGCGGTGCAGTTTTTACCTTGACCTTTCCTTTGACGAAGCTGGCCAGGTCGTCTTTGTTCTCGAACACAGACAGAGATTGGAGCAGGTTTCTCGTGAGCCAGTCCCAGTGTCTGGTCACCTCCTCGATGGCAGCTCCTGAAACAGACACCGGGGCCATTCAATGATAGCTTTACTGGATTTGAAGTCTCTGGGCCAGGCATTTGGCAAGCCCCCCACCACCAAACACAGTCATATTAGTGGGATAAACTGAAAACCACAGGAAGAAATAGATATTAAACAGTATTAGAAGTCTAAATGTGACCTCAAGCTGTGACTCATGCTAGTTCATTACTTTGAGTCAAAGCATGCACCAGAGGCACATGGCTGCTAAATATTCGTGAACACAATGACTCATTTGCTCTTCACAGCTGTTGGACTGTTTTGCACTTACAAATTCGGAAATAATTTTACTTGAAGCCTTACTTACTTAAAATACTTGAAATATTCTTAAATCCAGAAATTTTCACATATTAAAATGCCATTTTTTGCAGTGTACTTTGATTAATAGTTACCAGGGACACCAATACAGCATGCCCTACTCAATAGCACCGTTATTAAAGAATATTTAATCATAAATCTGGTTGAATTTAGTCTTTCTACATGTTCAAGGTTTATACAGGTAACAGCAAGTCAGATTTAATGCTTTATAATGCCCAAATACTACATTTTTAATGCCGCAAAGGCCACAAATCGGTGTGTATATCATATTCATCACATTCATTTCCATATTCAACACAAAATTTGATAGAATGGACAACTTTTCCCCAGAAATACTGTATGATTTCTACCAAAACTCCAGTCTAGACCCTATTTTTTGTAAGTTTGACGAAATTCTGCTGAAATATTAGTTGAACAATTTCATTATTTCTGTTTTTTTATCAACTGCAGATTAATGCATGATAAAATACTAAAGTACAATTTGAGCATTTTTTTTAATGTGGTTTTGTAGAAAAATAATTTTTAAAAGTAATGACTTTAGGTGGCCTTCCAAACTGGTTGCGGCTTATGAAAGGAAAGCAGGAATGGGCTGGCTGGTCACGCAAGATGAATTTCTATAATTCGATTGATAATTTGATCCCTTCCTCACCACTGGCGATGACCCAGCTGAACTGAGAGCCCGGGATCTGGAGCAGGATTCTGAAGGGAGTGACTCTGGCGTTTGAGTCCAGCACAGTGTCCAGAGCCCCCACCAACAAACCTGCAAAACATCAACAGAACAACGTCAGAACGTAGAAACTCACATGCCATTGGGAACTTTGTGTACTACGGGATGAGAAAGAGATAAGGTTTTCACAAAAAGCAGCAAGCCCACTTTTCACTTTTATGGCACATTATTGCCATATATTCAACTATTTTCAACCAATTTTGACACTGCAACAATAAAATAACGATATCAGTTGCACTCCACCTCGATTTTTAACAATTCATCAATCAATCAATCAATCAAAACTGTATTTATGAAGCGCTTTTCATACAAAATGCAGCTCAAAGCGCTTTACAGATTAGAAACACATTAAGACAGATCATTCAATTACACCCCCACCCAGAATTGTCACACACATCAGTATTCACACGCTCATCCGAATGCGCACGCACAGACGCACGGACACACACATGCATGCACACACACACAGACACACACATGCATGCACACACACACAGACACACACATGCATGCACACACACGCACACGCCAGGATTTCTGCAAATAAAAGTCTTGTAAGTGCATAAGGCTGAGTGCAGATGGACTAGGAAAGGAAGTAGTTTTTCCTACTGTCCAGCAGAGGAGCCGTCTGCGTCAGGAGCAGCAGAACAGCTCCAGCCACCAGGCACCGCATGCATTTTATTTTTGTTTTTGTAGATGATGATGGTAATCATGGCACACAACTAATAAAAGTGAGTGTTAATGTTTAAGAATAATTAAGCTCATGTTAGCATTGGGCACTATGTTATGATGAGTGAGGTCGTGTTGCAGCTGTGTGGAGCAGGGACATCTGCAAGTGCATTATTCAGCCAGTGAAGAGTTAGACAAAACAACAACACTGTCTGAAAGAGAGGAGACAGACAGATAGACAGACCTACAAGTCACAACTGGATGAGCAGAGGGCGGATGGCAGCTAATCTAGGGCTATTGTTACCCAGTCTACACTATACTCAACCAAGGGCAGGTGAAACAGAATCAGAGACCTACCTGGAAGTTAAGTTTGTATTTTCACAGGTAGCAGCGATTCATTTTATGTTTTAATGCCATTTTAATGCCTAAATACTAAACAAAACGCAACAAATGTGTGCATATTACATCTTATACAACGGTCAGATTCTGAGACAAAGAACTATGATCCAAAAGTTGAATGCACTTTGGACCATAATTTTAGAATGAGGAAGTCAAGAATAACCGGTATTGTGATTACTGCGGATATAAAGCTCAATTGTAATTTTAGATCCCTCGGTAAACTTATTATGTTTTCAGCGACTTGGTGTAGGGCTGCTCGATGAAATAATCACAATTATTTTTGTCATAATTGAAATCACGATTATTCAAACGATTATTTGTTTGATAGTATTTTTTTTTTTTTTTAAACAAAACAAAGCAAAAGATATTGTTTGGACAATTATAAAAGTGCAAATATATCAAGTATATTCACTTTGGGAAGGGTCTCTCACACCTGCCCCCTGCTGGCCTGCACTCGCCTGCACACTTCGCTGATGATGACATCAACGTGGGGCGCTGTCAAAGTGCAAAGTTAGCAGTTTTGGAAAATGCTAACTTAGCTTTTTGACACAAAATTTCAACGCAACCTTACACGCACTTCCCGGAGACCTAGAAGGACTCTACGACATTTACGCGCGTCGACAACGCGGGCGACCATGGTCGCGGCTATAATCGTTTTGTCTCGATTACACTATTTTTGTAAT
>OMNZ01022378.1:0-15680 GCA_900303255.1 Lesueurigobius sanzi | reverse complement strand
TCGCCCCCCTCCTCCTCTACAACCCCACACACATACACAGCGTTCCTCAGACCGACTCTCACAATCATCCTCCTGTTACCCAAAGGTGCTCACACATTCATATACAAGAGAGCAAATGGCCTTTTCTACAAATGCTGCTATTAATAGATCCTTCCTGTTCATCGTCAGGTGAGGACACACAAGTTGCCCTCAGCAACAGTCCATCTACACAGTGGCACAGAGAGCGAGAAGAGAGAAGGCAGGGACAGGGTCAGTCCGGCTGAGTGATTCTGACTGCTTTCAAAGCGTGGCCTGTTCATCAACACTATCTTTTTATTAAGACTGTAAAAAAACACTGTGCAGCCACAGCTCAGCCTGATATTGTTTGGATTTCAATGTTTTAGTTAGTTTTCTCTTTGGACCAAACACAACCCATATCATCAACTACAAGAGTACAGATGAAGACTGAAGAATTTTTGCCTATGATGGACAACTCCTGTATGACTGAGAACCTACACAAACAACCCATATCAGTTCAGTGGCCAAAGCACAGCAATAAGACAAGGTCAAGCACACAATTGAAATGCTGTACAGTCACTATACTCAGTACATCTACAACAATAATTGCCCAATCACTTTTTAACAATTTCATGCACTTTTCTTCATGCAGTCTCGTGTCTCATTGGTGATATGCAACAGTGGTCCACAGCTGCCCTGAGGCAGACCAACAGAAGCCTGACTGTCAATCTGAGCCCTTTGGCCCATCCGACCTCTACCAATCACTGCATTTGCACATGGGCAGGGCGGTGGGTGAAATGTCTTGCCCATTAGTTCAGAGCAGGGATGAGACTGGCAACCTCTGGGTCAGTGAACAAACGCGCTTTCAGCACTGTCATCACGTTTGTACCGGACTTAATTCATTCTGCAGTTTACATTAAGTGTGCTGTCTGTGTGTGTGTCTTCCCCAGTGGATCCTCATCATCTCTTCATCATCAATTATCTTTCCGTTATGTCCATTCTTTTCCTGCCGAGAGACTCACTGCACAAGTTGCGAAATAGCTGAACTAACATGTCCATAGCTAAACCTGTTCCCTTTATCCTCTCCTCATTGGTCCTCTCTTCAGCCTCCAGCTGTCTGGTGGGATGCGATGATGCTTTGACAGGCTTGGCGTCTGTTCTTGGAGGTGCTGGTATTTTTGTGCCTCTGTGGCGGGGGCTGCTACAGGAATAGTGGCAGAGTTGTAGTGTCTAGTGTGGGGGTGGATATCTGGGGAGGGCCGGGACGCTCTGAGAACTGTGAGATTTAAGCAATTGTATAGACAGGCAGAGGCTTGCGTAAGTTGGAGCCAGGGCTACAGATTTAGCACAGGGCTTGCTCACGCATAAATTTGATGAGCAGTACTATCGCAGTCGTCAGAGCTGGGGTATTTAAAGACATGTTGTCATAGCACATATTTATGGTACATGTTTATTTACAGGAAGTGGAGCGGTGCGAAAAGATTGGACATTAGCATCTACGGAGCAACACCTCTCCTCCACAGTGTTCATTTTCTGTTTTTTTTATGAACAGTCAGAAATAATATATACATTTTTCCCCCCGGAAACAGACAGAATAGTACAGTATTTGCGTGGTTATTAGAAAGATGTAGATGCCAATTTAAGTAATTTAAAAAGTAATCCCAAACGACTCTCTTGAGTATAATCAGTGTTTCCCACGGATTAGAAAGAGAATGTGGTGGTACAGTATATGTGATGTGGGGGGGGGGGTCACATTGTACTGATATCTATCAATGGGAATTGTTATTAATGGGTAACACTGAAAAAAATCTCAAATCAGACCAGTGCCTGCTGTCGTTTGTCCCTTGAGCAAGACATGTGGGTCGTTCCGTGTCAAATGAACACATTATTGAAAAATCCAGCATAAATATGGGGGTTGGGCCGTATGGCGGTGAGTGTGGCGGGGAGGGGGGCAGGTGAGTGTGAGACGGTGAGTATGGGCAGGAACGGGTGAGGGAGCTTTGTCTTCTCAGATTGAAGAAATGACGCAGACTCAAATTCCAAAGCCCCATCTTTACCAGACCAATTAAAACATTTAACCTCAGTGCATCAACATGAGCTTTCCACATTTACAAAAGAAGTTGTCCTCTTTCCAATTGGAAAGTTGTAATTGTGGTAGATGGTGTCATACGACGGCAATTTATGTCTGAGCAACTTCAGATCACATGTTCATAGTTTAATGGCTAGTAATTAAAAAAATATATACATTTTTATAAAGTAGGATCTACCCCATTGGTGGTGCCCAAAGGTTTATCTATGAAAGTATTAGTGGGCGAACGGCCAAACGCAACACTCTTTTGCACATGCTGTTTTGGTGTCCATAGTAACTATTGACAGTACTCAGTGTACAAATGAATCAAAGTAGATATACTCCTACAAATATAAGCACCATCTTGAGGCCCAACCGAAACCCTTTGGCCCCTTTGTTACTCCTACATGAGTTTATTATATCATAGTTTGATAAAACTGATGTTTTTGGTGTTAAGTTCATTTGAATTATGGAATACATGTCATATTTTCAATATTTCGCAGGAAATAATTGAAAAATTATATATCATTAGATCGTATGCTTAGACTTACAGTAGATCTGCACAATGTGTCAAACAAATCATGAATATTTTATACATTTTGGGAAAACAATGTAGGAGTTCCAACTTGTCAAACTTTGTCATTTTGACATGCCCACTTTGTGAAAAAATGTATTAATAATACCAATTCCAACATTCATACACAAATTATTGGGTTTATCAACAACAGTCATGACAAGTTTCAGTCAAGTCTGAGATGGTCATGTAGGATGCATTTGTTGATTTGACATTGGATGAATGACTAACTTCCCAATGTATGAATGTGGCGTGATTTGTGGTGTTCGGAGGCACCATTAGCCCAAATAGCCAGGGTTGCCGTTTTTGATCTGGCCAGGTTGCTGCGAAGAATTGCCCTTCATGGGATTAATAAGGTTTTCTGATTCTGATTCAAATTGGCAGCCTTGCTTCATTCAGTCTTGTTCAGGGCACCACATATGAAGTGAATGAATGAATAACGCCATGTAAAAGTGTCTTTGACTGCAAAAAAGCTTAAACCTTGCTAAATACACTAAGCTAAGAATATTATGTAGTAGATATTGCATCAATATTTTAAAAAATAACCTCTTAACTTGAAGAATGCTCTGCCATATAAATCATAGCCTAAAATGTGTGAGTAAGGATAAGATTTATGTAACTAGGTTGGGGAGAATGATCAATTATATCTCATAAAAGCTCCAAACACGATTAATAGATAACAGGAAGTCCAAGGGTCCAAAATCCTGTTTGGGGGAAGGCAATATAGCCTGCCAACAATGGTTCGTCAGGCAGTGGGAGCACTGGGAGCGGTGAGTAACTGTTGAGCGGGTGCAGTGTGTGTGGGCACAGCCGGCAAGGTAAGGGGAAGAAAGGGACATGTGTTGTTGACGTCCTACCCCCCGTATCTACCTCCATCTCCATTCAAAACTGCGTCCGCCGCCAGGTCTACTCACCCACACAATGTATTCCCACATCTTAATGGTCCCTGAAAAAATAGGGCAGCCCTTATGTAAGGAATAGAGCTGAGCAAAGGGGGGTTGGGAGATAAGGGAAACAGGATGGAATTGAAGCACTATAGCTAAGAATTGCAGGAATAGCTTTTTAGGCTCATACTTTAGTTTTAATACACTGTGACAGTGTCTTAGTTTTGTACTTAATACCAATATTATTATAGTCATAAACAATAATATTCAGTTATTAACATGCACTGACCCTTTCCATACCTTCTGTGGGACTTTTTCCATCCCTGTTGGCCACGTTAGGCTCTGGGCTTCTCTAAAAATTCTTAAAGGAGGTCAAGACTGACGCTGCTTGAGTCACACAGAGCTGTGGAATACTGAGCCCACTGACAGCATCAGACTTCAGGCATCTGACTCCCATGCAGCAGCATGACACAACAGAGCCATCCACAAAGAGGTCTACTCAATACTGACGTCTACAGCCCAAAATGCTAATGTGCCCCTTCATCTGATGATGTAGAAACACAAATGGCTTAAGAGGAAAGTGATTAAGAAATAAATCATTCTGTTGTTTTATTTGACCTTTTTTGCAAAGTCCCACTGAGATTCAGTATCTCTTTTTCAGTGGCAGTTGTTGTTTAAACATCCACTACTCTAAACGACCAGTTCAGACGATGAATTTACAAGCCTTCTATCTCTACTATAGTGTTATTGTTCAATATAGCATTATGTTACTATATCTACTTTATTTGATCAATTTCCAAAGTTAGATGAAACTTCAAAACAAGCCACTTTAGGGTCTCAGCACTTTCACTGTTTTATTTTTGTTTATGTAATAGTATTTTGAACAAAAATCAAAGGGATTATGGGTAATTACCATAGCTTTATAAGATACTGTGACAAACTTAACTGCCCGGAAAATTAGATGTGTTCTTTATTGATTAATTAAAACCAAGACTTACATTGTGCAAATATATCATACTTACAGATTCTAGAATGTACATTGGCGGTGGGGGTGGTTGAGTTTAGCACTCTCGCTTCACAGTGAGAAAGTCCCTGGCTGGTTTAATCCGGGGCCGGGTGGGGCCTTTCCGTGTGGAGTTGCATGTTCTCCCCATGTCTGTGTAAAGTTCCTCCAGGTGCGGTTTCTTTTAGGTTGATCCAGCAGCCAGGTGATTCTGACCATTAGTCTGCCTCGATATCAGAAATGGTCCGGGTGCTGCGATGCGGTTTCCCACTGCTACTTGCAGGTTGCCTCAGCAGCATCAGTGGATGGGTCAAATGCAAAGGTGAAATTTCCCTACAGGGAAAATAAAGTACCACATAACCTATTAAAAGGAAATCGATAAATCAAGGTAAAAGATTGAGTGAGTGTACGTTGTAGCACTTTGTCTACAATGTCCACTCCAATTACAGCTGTTGTTGACAGATAGGGCGAAAACTGTGACTGGTTTGTAAAGGTAGGTCAGACAGCAACCCAGAAAAAAAGGCACTCAATAATGAAATGTGTAAAACTAGTTTCAAGGGGCATTATGTAACTTTTTAAGTGAAAAATAAAATCCTGATATGTGTGCATATTTGACCCTTGAGTGACCCAGTGGCTCTGTGGGTGCAGCATGACACCTTTACTTTCTATCACAGCGGCATCTATGGCATTCCAGGATCAATTTTTTTTTAGTGTTTCGTACCAAAATTACCAGAAAGGCCATACAATTGATCCTGGTGCATCATAGATGCTGCTGTGATGGAAAGTAAAGGTGCCATGCTGCACCCATACCGCCACTGGGCCACTAAAAGGTCAAATACGCACTAATATCCAGATTTGCTTTATTCACATAAAAAGTTACATATTGCCCCTTTAAGGAAGCTGTAGAAGGCCTTTCTCTTAAAAATCTATAATATTCTGATTTGAAAAACAATAAAGCTTTACATTTTTTTCAGAAACAATCGGACACAAAACTACAACGTTCAATCTATTATGGAAATCACATGCCTACAAAGTCATTATACAATACTTTATGGAGAAGTAGAACTTTGATGTATTGTACAAGCAATGTTTGCAGAGGGAATGTGAAACAATGAGCTGGAACTTCATTAACACGTTATAGACTACTTGCTTTAAGTATAAGTGCAACTCCATGTAGCGTTAGCTAATAAACAGAGAAATACAAAGAAAGATCAAATTTCTTATAGTCAAGTCAGACGGGACAGCAAAAAAGTTATGTAATGTTGTTGAGATATGAAGCCAGACGCGGTATAAACAACAGCAGTCTGAAGTGGGCCAGGCTAACAGTTGCCTGGTAACAATATTTTGGGCAGGAGAACAGGCAAACACGGCCCGCCTTCCAAAGGGAAAGAGGGGCTGGCCTCTAGAGCACACAGAAGTTAGTGACTTCCCGAAAATACGCTAAGAGACAGAGCACGCAGACAAAACAAAGCACATCAAAATACTGGATTTAAAAAAAATACAACAACAACAACAACAACAGAAATGTCTGCACCTTGACCACATTGCCCCTGGGGTAGACTGACAGAAGCGCGGAGCTCACATCTGCACCAAAGGACCCAGGTCCGACCACCCCCAACCACTCACAGGCAATTGGGTGAAGTGTCTTGCCCAAAGAACACGGCAGATACTAAAGATATAGGCTCCCAGTAACACCACAAGTCAAATTTGACTTACGAACTAGTTTCAGCCTCATCCCCGAACACTTTACAAAGTTAGCGTTTGTAAAGTTAACTTTACAAAGTTAGCGTTTAGCACAAAAAACTGCTGCTGAGCGTATACGAAATAGCCTACGTTTAACTATAGATCACTTAAGTTTATAAAGCGTGTTACATCCTGCCTAAGCTACCGCTACGTCTAGCGTTTGCGGTTGGCAAGAAAAAAGTGAATGTAGCTACACGGCGACGTTCATGGGACAATGCGTGTCGAAAAATACTTCCGTAAGTTTCTGCACGTGTTCGACTTCTACAATAATGCTAAGGTTACGGTGAACTTTATTGTCTCCGTAGGGAAATTTGTCCTCTGTATTTGACCCATCCTGGCTATGCAGCAGTCTTGTTCTTGTTTGCCAGAGGTTCCCGACACATAACAACCCGGAAGCCATATTGTGTGTAACTGGAGAAACCAGTAACCAAGGAAACACGTTGCTAGGCGGCACAACAGTTTACGTTCTTTCGTATCCATGGAGACTGAACGCTACGGACTGTAAATTTGTGGCTGTACCATACATATTTAAAACACCCAAAACATAAGTACAGAGAAGACTTTGTCAACAGATACAACGATTTTGTATTTAAATTTGACATTAATGTTACTGTTGCTGCTACACTCTATGGGTAAAAACACTAGGTAGATCTTGAATCTTAAATCATTATTATTAGTCCATGTATTATCATGCATTCAGTTATTTTTCGTGTAAAACTTACATGGACCGGTTTAGTCATCCCGTTTTAGCAGCGCAACGTCGGCAACGGCACCTCGAATGGGACAACGTCCTCCGCCGATCCGTCTCTGACGTTGTTGTAGCGCTGACTAACTTATCCCCAACTCTCCCCTTCTTGCTCACGCCTTTTCACACATATGGAGGCTATATTCCAAAGTAGCATGTCCGCCCCGTGACACTGTTTGACATCACAGGCAGATCAACGCAGCCTGTGTCAGATGTTTATTGAGGATTCAATTTGAGCCGAGTGGCCCCTACCAAAGCCAGCCTCCCACCTCCCACATTTTTGTTCGTATGTGGCACTTAAGTCACTTATTATAAAGCGTGAGACGTTTGCTATGTGCTAACAGGCACTCATTTCCGTCACCAGTGCCCACTGCCCAAGACACACTTTAGCTTACATTTTTAAATTGCTATAGGGCTCAAATTGCAAGAATAACCCTCATGTTGCCATTTGTATTTATGCATACAGGCGTAAACATGTCCACACTTGATAAGAACCTCCCAGATCACGGCAACCCCGAGGGCGTGTCCTGAGAAACTTTTCAGCAGGATTTCCCTCTTTGCCTAGGCTGACAGGATTCCGTCTCGGGGTGACGACATCTGGATATTGTTGCAAAAGGCCTCTAGAAATCTACTAGCATATTTACAAGTGGGCTAGGCTTACAACCTTCATTTAGAGAGCCGTGAAAGAACCACGTATCCAATATCTAGCCGAAATAAGTTAGTCTAGGCCTACATCATTAAGCCTAAGCATAAGGCAAGCACACTTTTGGACATAGGATATATGTAAGCAAGTTCAAAATATAGTTTCTAAATGTGCCACACTGACGTTTTCTAAAAAAGATATTCAGAAAAAGGTGGTTAGAAATATCTTGTGATAGTAAAACAACTATTATTATCCGTTGGCGAGGTGCTTCTGGTCCATTTCAGTGGGAGAGGGATTCCCTCAACGTCACCAAGGATACCAAACACAACACATACTAAGGACTAATATGGGCATGTACGTCACGAAAGCGGAACTCCGAAGGCGGGACCCAAGTGTAGACTCTAGGTTGTATTCAGCAGGATGGTTCATTCATAAGACAAGATCAGCCTCAAGACCGTAATACCAACGGACTGTGGACGGATTTTACATGGATCTATTATCGTTTACTTGATCTTCATCGGGCTGTACCTTTAAAGAGAGCAGAAAAATACCTTAAACGGGGTGACATTTTTCTAAACGTAGGGAAGTGGATCAAGATTCTTCATGCAACTTTTTTGGAAAGAAACCAAGAGCATCTCCCCGGGATTTTGCAAGACATTTAACGGTGAGTTTAAAATGGGCAGATAAGTGCACTTTTCCCCTAAAATGTCATAGTAGTAGTAGTCATAATAGTAGAACGCTAAGCCTAGTAGTAGGCCTAAAGTAATTTGAGGGAGCCCCGCGCGGTTTTATGGCTAACAAGACTCCCATCTTTCCCGCAGACTAGTGCGTCTTCTAAAGTAACCTCTTGTGTGTGCCGCTACCCTGACGTGCAGGTGACACTACGATCTATCCGGTCGCCACAGGTCCCCCTGGGGAGATGTACCAAGGTTTCCCCGGCGAACCAGACAGCGGATCCCGTGGGAGTTCATCACCATCTATAGAGTCCCAGTATCTTTCCTCAGTGGACTCTTTCGGGAGCCCGCCAACAACCACCAGTGCTCCACAGGTAGGCTTCCTTACAGCACGTTTACTACACATGTATTGGCTACTGCCTGTTTTGTTGGTACGCTGATCTATTATTGTGGTTTGTATTAACCTCCTCGCCAATCGTTGTAAATAAGTTGTCATATAGACTTATTATCACTGACCTGTTGATTGAAAAGCCGGCATCGTGCACGAGTATTGAACGTGGTTCACAACACGCCGCAAACGGATGACTCCTGGAAGTCTCCTACGTCAGTGCGCTGGCCCCGCCCCCTCCCCGCGCGCCCCTCTCACAGGCCTAACGTGACGTAAATGCGTGTTCTATTTTGGAGAGCTACGTCGCGTTGCCAAGGGGAACACCGGAGGCGTGACGGGGGAGGAGGAAGAAGGAGGAGAACAATGAAAAAGAAAGATGATTGGTTCAGAATCAGATTGGTTGTGGTACTGTAGCTGTCTGAGCTGCTTTTAGAGCGCTTTTCCTGCCCCCATGGTCCTATTTCAACTACATCTTCTGCATTGCATCTACTATAACATTATACAGATTCACATATTTTATCACTGTAGAATCTCAGTCATCCAGACGTATATCCTAGAAATAAAGGTTTTTAAATTAGTCCAGATCTATTCAAATATTTTAATATTTTTTTTTGTTGAAGAAAGATTCAGCTAATTTCTGAATGTTTCTTTTGCTCAGGAGTGTCTGTCAGCGGGAGCTGGCTTGAGCATTGTGGGCAGTGGGCCAGGGTCAAGTGTAGGAGGTGAGATGCCAGGTTCGTTTGTGCCCACTGTGACTGCCATCACCACCAGTCAAGACCTGCAGTGGATGGTACAGCCAACTCTCATCTCCTCTCAAGCCTCTGGACAGAGTGCGTCCACAGCCACATCCACTATGACACAACCAATGTCACTGGTTGACCCATATGACCTGCCGGGCACAAGTTATTCTTCAACCTCTGCAATGACCCCTTTGAGTTCAGACACTCCTGGGCCAACCCCAGGCCCAGTCCGTCAGTCTAGAACCCGCAGCCGCCGCACACGAGACGAGTCTGTGAGTGAAGATGGAGATGTTGGGGTGTTAGTAAGTGTGTGTGCTTGTCCTTGTTTTGTGTGTTGTTTTGGCTATGTTCAGTTATTCTCTAAAATGAATAGTTTATTATAAACATATGAAACTGTAATATTTCATTGACAATTTCTCTGGCCTTTGCTAATATTTTATGTATATTGATTCTGTATTTATGTGTCAGAGCACCTGACCTACATTTTGGGCTTGAAAAGTTTGAAAATCTATTATTTAGGGCTTACAGTGCATTACTAAGATAACGCATATAACAACTCTTAGTGCTATATACTTTTATGATGAGGGTTGAACAATTTTTAGGAGCCCATACCAGATTTAACCAATTATTAGTGTTAATTCCAGTTCAGTAATCCTGATTTAAAATGACAAAGTTAAACAGGGATTACATTTAAATTATGTATCATGGGTCTTTATCACTTTAAACTAGAACAGTAAAACCCATTATAGCACAGAATACATAGAATCTGTATAATGTAAACTTTACATCATAAAGATAGAAAAGATACCATGAAGTGTAAAAGTGTTCACATAAACTAATGACTGATGATGTAAATAGTCAGTCACATGCTTGAATCAATCGTCATCTTCCCACTATATTTCATAATAGTTAACACCTGAAGAAGAGGAGAAGAGACGTGTCCGAAGAGAAAGAAACAAGTTAGCCGCTGCCAAATGCAGAAACCGTCGAAGAGAACTGACAGATAGACTTCAATCGGTGAGACATGTTTTAATATCTACCTCCCTAAATACCACATGCAAGCCTACAATGCAACAGTAACAAAGTAATATGAACATTCTTGCTGTAAACTAAACATTAGAGATATGTCACTAATACAAGTTAATATAGAAATGTTTTGAAGATGCATTTTCATGCCTTTCCACGAGAACATACAGAAAAAATTGTGCAATAAGAAATGTACATTCTCAGTTAATGGCAGAAATTCTTCAGTCTTCATCTGTACTCTGTAGTTGAAATGTAGGACGTTTCGATCTTACTCCAAAGATCGTCATCAGCTACTGATGATGACGATCTTTGGAGTAAGATCGAAACGTCCTACATTTCAACTACAGAGTACAGATGAAGACTGAAGAATTTCTGCCTACGATGGACAACTCCTGTACGACTGAGAACCTACACAAACGTATTCTCAGTTAATGCACACAAATCAGAAGATTGTTTTAGTTTTTTCTATCAAGACAGTTAAAAAAGAAAGCATCTTCTGCCACCTCTGTCCACCTCTAAAATATCTTCATGTGTAAAACCCTTTCCGATCCCTGTACCTGTACCCATAGGAGACAGACATTTTGGAGGAGGCGAAGGCAGAACTGGAGGCAGAGATCTCTGAACTACAGAAGGAGAAGGAGCGTCTGGAGTTTGTGCTGGTGGCCCATCAGCCCACCTGTAAGATGGTCTACCAGGAGCAGTCGTCACAAAGCTCAACACAGCTGCCCACTCACACCCTGCAGGCCCCTGTGTCCATTGTGGGTTTGGCTGTGAAGGAGGACTCATTCTATCTCCCTCCTGCCTACTCCACCCATCAAGCCTCGGCACACTCTCAGCCTGCGGTCCAGCAGCAGCAAGTGCAGCAAGCGCCTCAGCCAGGACTAATGCAGGAGGTAGAGTTTTCTAGTTCTTTCTATGGCTCAAGCGAGCCAGCACCTGGTGGGCCATGCCTTATGACCAGTGACAGTGGTGGTGGTAACCATGACGGTGCGGCTATTGGCTACAACACCTCATACACATCTTCATTTGTGTTCACCTACCCAGAGGGAGCCTGCGGGGTCAGTGCCAACCAGCGGAACAGCAGTAGCGAGCAGTCGTCTGATTCCCTGAACTCACCCTCACTGCTGGCGCTTTGACTGAGGACACTCACACACATACTGTACTAACATAAACACAGTGAGGCAAGTACCTAGTGCTTCAACTCACTCACTGTTATGATTAAAAAGTATTATTTTACCTCTCATGAGGTTAAAATTTACACAAACACACAACAGATAATACAATGACTTATGGCAAGACTTTTATGATATGAGTAAACAACTGAAAAGTAATAATTCACACATTTAATCAGCTATTGATGCACTTGATAATATTGTATGTGTAGTGCACGCATAGAAACTCTGTGAGCTTACACACCATTTTAAAAGAACTTTTAATAAGCACCTGTGCCCCAGTCTTGTTCCCTCTGTTGACTGCCACTTTCCAGTGCTTTTGTTTTCATCTTTCATCTTCTATTTCTATTTTCTCTTGCTGATTGTATCTGTGCAAATATAAAATAAGGTCAAAGGATACTTGGCCCAGTTGTTCTTAGGGGGGCATTTACTGCTAACTCTTCATCTGCTCAACTTCCCTCTGCTTTTTCATTTGCTTGGACCTGGAAGTATCAACTTGTACTAAAAATTCTTCCGCCTGTCTACCTGCCTTGCGATCCACCTCTACCCATCTTTGTTTCTTCTGTCTGTGTTTCTCCCTGTCTTCAAAGTCTTCAACCCCTGAGAACCCGAGGACACCTTCCAGCCCTTGGGAGCTTGAGTGAATCCTGAGCCAACTAACGCGCCTTTTTCCAACCTCTCACAAAAGGACTGGGATACAACCTGCTAAAGAGCTGTTTGGAGAACCATGCTGCAGTACATCTCCACTCTGCAAAAGATACAAAATCCAAGATGGCAGCTGCTGTCTTCAGCTGAGCCAATATTCAATGTTCACTCAAAGAAGTGCTGGATGATGAAGGAAGACAGAGAAAGCTTCATGCCTGCCAAAGGAGATGCCTTTGAAAAAGGATGATATCCTTCATCTGAATTGTGAAACCAAATGAGAACACCAGGAGCCAAATATTAAAAACATACACATGTCATGCTTTGCAAAATGTTAAGAGGGAAACCTCGTTAAAAAGACCTCCACGCCAGAGAGCCAATGTGCATATTAACAAAAGTAAATGTCCGTTATTTGATCTGATGCCACCCTTGTTGATATTGCCTACACCAGCTCTTTTTCCAGCCTGATTTTTCATGATTCTGATGTGAACGAATGCTTTTCAAGAAGACAATATGAGACAACCTCTAAATATTGGGCCCAGTGGTCTCTTTTCCTTGTTGTCCCAGCAGGATGAGATGGGTGAATTATTGTTGAGTGCCCCTGCTCAGAGACACCGGGCCTGTTTATTTCTTTCTTTATTGAGGTTGTTGTGATGAAAGTGCAAATCCTGGTCCAAACCAAAAGACCAGAAAAAATGGGCTAATCTTGTAGAGCAAGTATATGATCTTTACCTGTGAATTTGACCAGTTTATTTTTCTGTATGTCTCAAATTACTATATTTGAGTGTTTGTATGTTTTATATTTTCACATCAAGTTTTGTTCTCATGTGTACTGTTGCTGTTTTTTGTGTGTCAGCAATAGAGAGATCTCTCTAAACTGTTACCATTATGATTGCATAACTATTGTTTTTGTTGTATCAAAATTTGGCATGTTGTGCACTAAAATGTTTTATTATTAAGAAAATGAAATGTTCGTCTATATCCTCATATAGACCAATATCATGTACATATTTGTGCCATGATTGTATTGTTTGAATGTCTACAGTTTTTCAACATTTGAGAAAAAATGTTACAAAGATTTAGTTTTGAGAAAAGAGTATTTTTATAGAAGAAAAAGAAAAGTTGTCCTGTTCCCTAAGCACATTGTCACTGCCTCAATTAATGTAGTTCTTTCAGAAGCAGTAACAACATTTTCGAGACGCCTTCTAAATGCATTCTAACATTGATAGTTAGAGGTGGTTTTGTGTCGTCTGTGTTTATCCCTGTGAGGTCTGTCCCCGAGCTAATGACACCTAATGCCACTAACCATAGCACCTGCACAAGAAGTAAATCTAGAGCAAATGATTGTCTTGCATATAATTAAAAATGTTTCATGTTAAAATAAGTTATCATATTTAATATGCATTATTGCTTACTTTAAACATATCATTTCGTAACATCGTTGACTTGTGTTAAGCTTATATATTGCATATATTGTTTGTCTTTTTTGTGCTTAAGAAAAAAAGGTTAAAAAGAAATTGTAATTGTATTTGAACTATAAAATATTTTATTTTCAATAAATAAATATGTTTATAATAAATGGTATTGACTTTTCAAATGTGGCACATGGTTGTCAGAAACGGGGCAGACCCTTGGACTGTTGAATATAGACAGTGTTGTACAGGTGCTGAGATGTGTCTCAAACCCAATGCAGATGTGATGATATTTTCTGACCACAGAAAAGAAGCATAAAACATATTGAATAGCTATCATATATTATTTTGGTGCTACTTTAAAAAAGCCTACTCGAACAATGCATTTTGCATTATATCTGTATGTTTATCACATTAAACATAACGTTCTTGAAATAACATTGGAAGTTTTAAGGCGCATAGACTTATTTATTATTCATCAGATTTCATGTTGCCCTTTACCTGATATAAACATTATGGAGCCTCTGTACTGGATATGCACTTCAGGGTGTTGTCTGAAGTCACCACAATACGAATTTCATGTTATTTTATTGTTACTCTCAAGTATGACTTTATTGTTTTCCTGTGTAAATACATTTAAAATGAGGAATCTTATTTGAAGAATACAAAGAAACTTGCTACATTTTTGTAGAAGAACTACTCACATTACATGTGCTGTATTGTATCTTACTTGATTGATTAATTGATGAAAATGATTATTTTTATAATATTGTGTGTTTAACCTTCAGTTTTTTTGTCAAGTACTGTTCCTGGTTTAAATGCAATACTTTGGGTAAACATAATGTAGCAAGTAACCCAATAGCCAATTTGTCTGCTACTATGTTGTATTGCTTTTTCCAAAAGGAAAGATTGTTTCAAACATTGATAGACAAACTTTTCTTATCTTGTCTAAACACACAGTTTATGGCAGAATTTGTGTTTTCCTTACGTAAATGTCTCATTATAGCTTACCTATTTACTGGGAGCAAATTAAACATAACTATTTTATATAACTACATAGCAGTTTCCTTCATTTTCAAAATATTCACAATCACATGGTGCTCTGGTATATATATTTTTAGAATAAATTTCATGTTTGTCATTATTCATTATTTCCTTTTTGTAACTATTAGAAAATCATTTTATGTTCATCATAGAGGCCTGAGACGGCATCCAACTGGCCAAATGCAGGTAGAGTGAGACCAGTTGGAATATGTGCACAGACCTACACTTTAGAGGTAAAACAAAAAGTAGAACAGCGTCCCTCGTAAAAGAGATTAGATAATTTTTCAAATAAATAAACACTAAACGCCAATTTATGTCACAAAATAAACATTTTAAAATGAGGTGGTTGCGTTCAAGTGACATCACAACATTCTATACAGCCTATAGATTAAAACTGAGGGCAATTCTGTCCTGATAACCAGTGTGTAACGTATTACAAATGTTTACAGAGCTACAGAAATATAATACTTTTTAAATATAAATATAATATATTACTTAACAAAATACGGTAATATATTCGTCATTACAATTTAAGTAACTGGAGTTGCACTTGTAAATGGTTTGTATTGATGAACTCCCTCAAATAAAATGTGGCTCGTGTAGCAATGTCAAAACAATACATGAGACAGTTGCATATTTGAAACTGTAATATGAAATGCAAATATTACATTTTTAAAGCTGTAACTAGTAGAATATATCACAATTTTATAATTCCTGGGCCAATCCACATGAAACAAAAACTGTCACAAAGTTCAATATATTTTCCGTCCTGTCAGCAAATATGAACTATTGTCTATGTATTTACTCATAAAGGTCTCCAAAATTGGGGACAATATTCAAAAACATGTGCATGATGTTGGCCAGAGGAAAGTACTTTCAGCCATAAGAATAATATGACTGGTTTGTCAATCCAATCACTGTCAAA
>OMNZ01022371.1:2957-29267 GCA_900303255.1 Lesueurigobius sanzi | reverse complement strand
GGGGGGGGGGGGGTGGGGGGGGGGGGGGGGGGGGGGGGGGTTAGTGGGGGGGGGGGGGGCAGTAGCTATAGCATGAACGCCATAAGCCGCGCCGCCCTCGCCTCTCCGTGGCCCTCGCCCGTTTTGCCGCCGTTACCCTTCCGTTCCTTTGAGGCTCATCTCAATGTCGATTGAAAGAGCTCATCTCTCTCTGCCCTCGTTAGCGGAGAGGCGCATCAGTCGTAATAAGGACGCTTTTATATGGTTAATTAAGACACAGCGTAATGCAGTATGCGATGCTCAATTTCCCTTCCCCTTCTCTCCCCTAATTTCATTCCGGAGTCCGACTTTCTGCCTCTGCCCTGGACTTCTCCTGTTTATGGCTCATGGCTGTCCAATTCACCGCACTTAATTTTCCATTTCTATCCAAACAGCTAAAGTTCCTTTTGAGGAGAGGGTAACTATATGAGGTTCTGAGGGAATAGTTAAGCGAGCAAATAGACACTCTGGATGTGCACAATCTTGGAAAAAGCCCAACAGCAATTTCTCGATTAACGATTTATGTTTTTCAATTAAAGTAGAAGTCTGTGAGATTGTAGGATGAGGAGAGAGACTCTTTGAAAAGTACCCCCCCCCCCTGCTGATTGGACCTAAAAGCCCCGCCTTGTTCCCTGTTCACGCACTCACGCTGGCCACTGGAAAATGAAACACTGCAGAAAGTGATATATTGATAAGTTAAATTTGCTTGAATTGAGGATATTTGATCGCATTTTGAGTAATTTTGACTTGCCAAGTAAAATTATCTACCAATGTAAACAAGTATTTTTGCACATAAGATAAGAAAAAGCTTGCAATTTCAAGTAAATTTAGATTAATTATCAAAATGTTAGTGTCAGAAGTTGTTTTTTCTTATAGTAAGTACAAAAATCTTGTTCCATTGGCAGATAATTTTACTTGGCAAGTCAAAATTACTCAAAAGAAGGCCAACTATTCTCAATTCAATCAAATTTAACTAATCAAGATATCAGTGTTTGAAGTGAAGCATGCGGGTGCGGGTTGATTGACAGGTCAGCTCCTCCCATTGGTCAAAGTTATGGCAACGAGATTCAGTTCATTATAAAAAATATCAGCAGCATTTACACTTGAGAGAAGACTGAAATATGAACTACTAAGAGGTTTGTAGAGGGCTTAAGTACAGTGCATGCTTTATACATAAAGCAGTATATCTGGTTAGCTAATTGCCACCATTAAAATAGCTTCTTTTCTTTTTATTCAATTGCGACTTCTGCAGGCCAAGACCGAATTATTGAATCGTGAAGGGCTAAATGTTCTAACCATTGAGCCTCAGAACATTCACCAAAATCCTTACAATATATACAGTACAATGACATATGTCCCCTTTTATAAAAAATATACCAAAAACCGCATCATGGCCAAGCGTCATGGTGGCAAAGTGGTCATGACTGTGACGGATGAGGTTCATTTCGCCTGTTGAGCGTCTTCTCCGTTGGGTTTGTCTCTGGGTAGTTTAATTCCGTGCACAATAAGCTTATGCAGTTGCTGGGTGCTCCTGACCCCGAAACCTGGAGTAGGATCCCCCTGGTGCTGCTCAGCTGTCACCCACTTCCCCAGACAGGCTGTCCCACTGGCTTTAGGGGATGGGGCAAACACAGGGAAAGGTGTTAAGATACTGTACAGTATTTATTCATGATTCACGCGTACTGTGCTTTTTGTATTGGGATTTTTTTGTCCATTAAAAGCCTGCACATTTTATTTTATTGTTTTCAATAGAAGAGGGAGCAAGTAAATTTAATTGTTAGTCGCTCTTACAGTCCCCAATTCTTCACAGGGTTTATAAGCTTTTCATAACTTCCCATGGGCACTGTTCAGGGTCATTGTCACAGAAGTGCTACAAAACCAGGCTGAAATTTTATGAAATAGATTTTTTTTTAATTGACTTTATAATTTAGATGGACAGTATTTTTATTATATACTGAAGAAATACAAACAAATATCTTTCCTCTACCTATGCACTGGACATGTTCTGAGATCCATAAAACTCTTGAACATCTTGGAGAACATGATAGCGGAGATGAATTAACTTCCTGGTTAAATAGCTGCTGGGAAAAGGGGGAGGAGCAGTGGGACTGGTAGGAGAAGGTTAGGAAGTGGTTGAGGCCGCTCCTGGACCTCAGCTAAATGACTTTACCTCCATAAGTAATCAAGCCTCTGAAGCTGTTCAGATTGTGCCCTGTGAACTTTGTCTTGATTAAGAAACCTAAATGTCAGATACACTAGCAACTGTAAGACTTGTCAGAGAAGAGAAAACCTTACACCAATGGTACTACAGAAGATGGGACCATTTTCATCCTTGCCAAATTCCGGTGATCAAGTCTCACAGTAGTAGTTCAAAGTTCGTCCCTACAAATCCAGTTTTGTGTCGTAACCATAGCACGGGGCTCAGGGTTGGCCTTTCCCAAGAAATACTGAAGGAAATGACAATATGAAGAAGGGCTGGATTTAGCCCCCGGGTTTGACGTTGCCTACCCCCCTGCCTTACACCAGTGGTTCTCAAAGTGGGGGTTCAAGACATAAAAAGAAAGATATTGACACTATGGGGTCATTTATCAAGAGCGGTGTTATACAGCAAGTGCAAGCTGGAGAATGGCATACAGCTACTACTTGTGAGCGTGTTGTGCCAAATTTACTATTGGAAAGGGCCTGGATTACAGCATTAGGGCCCCACATCTGATATGGAACTGAGAGAATGCTGCATGAGTTTTTCTCTTCTTGATGGCACATTTCCTGACTTTTTGCACGCCCTTGTGTGATCCTGCCCTACGAGCTGTTGTAACAAGTACATTTCTCCATTGTGAGATCAATAAAGGACTATCTTATCTTTTTTGCACTTGCTACTCTAAATGCACATGAACAGGCACTTGGTAAATGATGCCTTGTATGTAATAAAGTTTTTAATTGAAAACGTAATATCATATTTAACCTATACATTTTGAAAATATAAACTAAACTATGTAAATCCATGTTAGTTTTTCTGCTCGATATTATAATAAGCACCAAAAACGTTTTAAAGTGGGGGTCCCGAATTGCTTGCATGGACATTTTGGAGGCTGCAAAGTTTGGGAACGTTACAAAATGAAAAATATGTGCATCTAGGAATTTTACAGTACAATATAGACTTGCAATGGGAATACAGTTAAAAGGGACATTGCAGTTATGGCCAGAGTGAGGAGCCTACATAACCAAGCGAGTTTTTGAGTTGGATTTCCAGGAAGGAGAAGCTATTTGATAATTATATCAACAGCCCAAAACAGTTTGCATCATCTTGAGTGAAACGCGAAAACATTTACATCCAAAATATTGGCAGAACTTTGGAGTGTTTAAAGCCACGCCAGTAAAAGTAATGCAAACATGGAGTGGATGAGGAGGTTTCTGCAGTGAGCTGGAATGAGTAAACAGAGCCAAGTGGAGAGCGGGAGAAACAAACAAGAGTCCTCCTGAGAACGCCAGAGCATACTATAGACCCTACATTCTTATGAGGAGATATCCACACATGAACTGTTCCCCGGCCATAAAGTGCGGAAGTATCCTCCAGGGACATGAGCCAGCACTAAATCTGTCATCTGGCCTGTTCATGCTCCATGCCTCTGACAGTAATTAGCGGGCTGAATCCGACTGTTGAGGGCTTTGATTATAGGAGAAGACTTTATTATATACAAGTTACAACACCAGGATTTACTCTGACATTTTCTTAATGCTACGCTTTCCTAATAACAGCACAGCTAATAAGTGTTTTCATTATCAGCGTATCCCTGTTACGTAGGAAGACACTCCTTGAAATGCCAACACAATACTCAAATGTGAGCTGAAAGTCAATGGAATGGATTATGTCATCAAGAAGGTATGGACAAGAATATAAACATTATTATAGGTATTTGTCTTTTGCAACATCTTTCAGACTATTTAACCAAAAGCCAAGAGCAAAAGTATAATATTCTTGGCATTGTTGGTCCCACCGTGAGACTAAAACTGATCTCTGTGCTGATATCAGTGCTTCTGCACATTACACTGTCTCACACATCTCTATACTGCCAAATATCTGCAGTTTTCCTTGAAGCATTTGTTTTGTTTATGTCAGTAATGGCTCTCACACCTCTCATTTGTCTAGATAAAAATGCAATGTATATGATTTGTTATGGTCCGAAAATCTTGCCTTCCTTACCCGCTGGACTGTTAAAAGCTAATAGAGAAAGAATAAAGCATGTCTAAATAGTGCCACAGCCACATCGTTTTACATTTCCGCCTGCCTGACGCACCTGGGTTGCTGATAGATGTGACGTCCATGGCCTTATATGAGCATCCATTTAGAGGCTCATGTGCTGCATGTTAGAGTGTGTATGTGGGCACCACAGTGGGGCTGCTGTGACACTGTGTGGTGACAAATTGCAGAGTTGGGGCCGAAATGGTTCATGGCCTCGGCTGAGTCTGATAAATTCTGGCCCGCTGAGCTCCACTAATCACTGCAGTCTGTCAGGGACACGCCCCTCTTCCCCAGAGAGGCTGCTGATGTCAGGACAGCGCCCACACGACCCACCATCACTAGAGGACACACCAAGTCCACACAAAACATGTGCCCCACCACCAAGCTCTTCTGGAAAAACATAAACTGTCTTATCTCGACTCATGTTAACCCCTCCTTCACTCTCTACTACAAATATGTGATTTTTGGTTTCCAAACTGATAAGTTATTCAATGATGTACCTTTTGTTATTAACCAACCTACTTATTTTTCTAGCAAAATTCCATATCCACAAAGCTAAATACACAAATTCTAAACTGTGCTTTGAAACATTTAAAAATGAATTTGAGAGATTATTTTGTCACTATCAAATCCTCAAATCAAAAGAAAGCAGTAAAAACACTCAATATATAGTAGCTTTAATGTGGTATACTGTAAATGAGACATGCGTACTCATAAGTTGTGTAGCCATCTTTAATTGTTCCTCTGTAGTGTATGTGTGTGCTTTTTTATTATTTTTAATTTTCTGTGTGTATGGCTGTCTGGTGTTAACTGTGCCACTGAGTAAACAAAAAAGAAATGAGAGAAAGAAAGACAGTAAAGCCCTTCTGGCCCTCTTGCAGAGAGGGGATCGTGTATGTACATCTGTCCGTCAACTAATGTCCGTGTCGTGTGAATACCATTGCTGGTATATTGTCCGGTTGGAATATGCAGTCTGTACTACTGCAGGTACTGTGTATCCTCTTACCATCATTGGTATAAGCTTGTTTGCAATGAAATGGGAACTGCCTTGTTTGTGTATTTGTATCTGTCAAGTTGCATTCTATTTTCTTTTTTGGATAGTCTGAGGTGGCCTGTACTTGTACTGTACTGTGAATAAAAAAATAAAAAATTTCCAGGGATTTGACTAACAATGCACTGTGTTGACAGTGCCATGGTGGCAAAAGAAAAACAATTTGATTGGACTAAATAACCAAATAATGTTATTTAGCAACCAGCTGGAGACAGGATTGATATGACCTTATTTGGAAAATATAAATTTACTTTGATCTCATTTTAATGCTGTACAAAGTCACCAATGACACATGTATTTTCTCTAGTGTTGTCAATCGATTAATCATTTGAATCTGATTAATCACAGTTCATTTTATTGTTATTACCGTATTTATATTTCCTACATAAATACACTCATTTAAACTATAAAATTTTATTACAATTTCAGCTCATTAGGTTGATTTAACGCTCATTCAACAACAGTTTGTGGAAAATTCTACTATCTTACAATATAAATATCGTCTGTCGTCTGACGGTGAGGTCTCAATGCCATATCAGACAAACACTGATTTAGACAAACTAAATTCATTTTACCAAACACCACTTTCTTTGACGTTTGTTCGGTCAAAACATGTGATTAATGCACTCATTACTTTTTGATTAATGGTGAGTTAAAGCATTAACTTTGACAGTCCTAATTTCCTCGTGAGTTCATGCTTTAGTGTTGAGTCATGTTTACCCAGTGGCATGGAGTTATGAAAGAGAAAGTGGCATAATGCTGCTGAGCCAAACCATACGCTGCTGGCTTGAATTCTCACTTCCTTTCATGGCAAAACGGCAGAGGACTGTGACTACTATTGAAATGTGGTGGGAGCCCCGCAGTAAAATAATTGTGCCTCAAATCACCGAGCATTCTTTTCATTGGATTAATTTACACATTTTTAGACCTGTGCATATGTTTTACGTTTCATTCTGGAACATGTCTATCCGCACCATGGGAAGGAGAGGAATGAGAAGCAGGACTGAGCCTTCATGTCTTTTTACTGATTGCTGAATAGGTCACAATCAGTATGCCCCATTCTTCCTGGTAACAGAGCAAAACGGGAGAGGGAAAAAAAAAGCTTTTATTCTCTCCTGCCCTCCGTATGCCATCCGTGGGTAAAAACGCACACAGCAGCGTATTTCCATATCTATCAATCTTAATTGTTTCTCGTAGCAACCCAGCATCACACACGCAGCCGTTTGTATCTGTGTAATTGATGCAATGACTGGAAATAAACAGGCAATTTAAGTGCTGGACAGCTCACTGCTTTCTCGCCCCGTGCGCCTCTCTCTCCTCCTTCAGCGTTTCCGCACTTTGTAGACTATCTCGCCATCGAACAAGGTGGGAAGAAGGGACAAGGTCAACAGGCTGGTCAAAAACACGCTGGAGTGTGCGTGAGAGAGGAAATTATTAGTCAGGATAAGAACAGAGAGAGAGAGAGAGAGAGAGGAGCGGCCGCGCACAAAAAACAGATGAAGCAGATGAGTCATGTCGCGATGGCCGCATTAACAACACATTTTGAGTGTAGTGCAAATCCAGCAGAGTGTGTTATCACCTTTTTACTATGTCCCCTTCCCTGCCACATTGCTAGCGGTGTTTATTTCGACGATGGAATTGTGTGTAGTTTTTGTCAGGGCTGGACAATGAATCAAAATGTTGTCGAAATGGCAGTCTCAACTTTGGTCAATCTCAGTAATTGCCATGGAGGTTTTTAATTGTTAAGAGTTTGAAGGAGTACAAGGGAAGATTATACTACAGTGAAAGAATTCATGCTTTGTTTAGTCTGAGGTTTATATAAAATATTATCAGGAGGTAACAGTATTCTTACTTGTGTAAAGCAGCATGCTACTCTTTCCTCTATGAGCAAGGGGTAAGTGACAAGAGTTTCATGTCGACAGTTGACATTTGAACTCATTTTCCAGTATATAATCTTAAATATTGTTTCTTGAATCAATTTTTTATGGTGTTTTTTTATTTTATTTTTAGATGAGGTTTATATAAAATGTTTATCTTGTCTACGCTCATGAATAATGATAATAAAAGCTATATTTATTTGTTTTAAATTTTAAAAACTCAAGATCAGATTGATCCAGTTATATGGAAAAAAAAAAAACAGTTGTGCTCATGAGTTGCATCCCCTTTTAATCTTTTGGGCATTTTTCATAGAATATGAATGATAGCACAAAAATCTTTTTTTCCACTCATGGTTAGTGGTTGTGCGAAGCCATTTATTGCCAAAGAACTGAGTTTACTCTTTTGAAATCATAGTGAAACAGAAACTACTCAAATGTCCCTGATCTAACGTTTACATGACCTTCAACAACTGCCAGGAAAATTGTTCAAGAGCAAAAGAAAAACTCACTTCAGCTGAAATACAGGACTCTCTGACAAAATCAGACTCTCTGAAAAAGTGTATGTTTGTTTCAGGATGCATAATATGTAGACTTTTGATCAGGGACATTTCGCTAGTTTCTAGTTGAAAAGCGTAAACAAACAGGCAACCACTAACCATGAGTGAAATAAAGGTTTTTGTGTTATCTTTCATATTCTATGAAATGCATAAGTTTACAGACCCTGACATTCTGCCAGGGTAGATACACTTTTTCTGTATATTGTGCAGCCCGATATCTATGAACACAATATTTTATCTAACCAAAACTATTTAACATACAATCTGTAATCTGTATTGAGTTGCTTTAGGACATTTTGCCTCACCTCAATTAGATATTTTATTGCTTTTGGCAGCACTTGGACTTATATTTTTGGGACGAGGTCGTGTTCACGCCACATCACAACATTATAAAGCCTATTTTAAAATTGAGGTGGAGGGCAGGTAGGAATTCTATATGGTGACCATCAAAATGCTGATTTTTATTATTGAGCCAATGTGCATAAAACACTTTCACAAAGTGAGTGTAAGTGAAAGTAAGTGTCTTATCGTTTAGCACAAATGAACTAAACCCAGATTATTTTCTCATGAAGATGTTCAAAGGTGGTTTTGAACATTGTCACCATGTGTGTGATTTTGATCAGCTGAAAGGATTTTCATCCAAAAGATTAATATGCCAGCTTATTAGATCGAAACACTTTCAAATGATAACCAGGACTTTCTGTTTTAAGATTTAAGATGACATTAACAGTCTCTCTCACATAGAGTTGTATTAGCCCCTGCCGTCCAACTGATAATACAAAGCTAGGATGTGAACGCAAACTATTGGTTTTGCACATTATTATAGAAATCTCAACTTGATCAGTAGCCTCTATTGTTTTGTTAGTATCGACCGTATACCATCCATACACACTGACCTGCACTGTATCTCAGACTTGATGCCTCGACTAGTTGGGGGCAGAGAAGGCTGCTGTAAACGAAGGGAAAGTTGTATCTAACACCCCCTTATTTCTAGATTATTTGTGATGTTGAAAGGGACACACAGCTCACTGGACAAGCACTCCAGTGACCCTTCACCAAATTGTAGGCTCTGAATGAAAAAAGTCTTGCGTGATGGGCGAGCCCCGACTCAAACGTTCAACCAAGTGGACAGTGTTCCTCTCGCCTCGAGCGAAACTGGACCAAAAGAAGACAGAAATAGCCCCATTTGAACCAACAGGCCGTGTCAATCGGAGCACAGTGCTGCAGAAAGACAGGCATGGCCACGGATACACTATCTCACATGAACCACCATTAAAGGAACTCCATGTGCTCACTTAAAATATTCACTAAAAATCTATGGACAAACTCAGCCGCAAGTCATTTATTTAGACCTCATTATGAAAACTGGAAAAATGTATTTTTTGTCAATAGTGAGAGAGTTGAAGACACATTTTAATGAGCCACACTATACTTACAAGATGCTGAGGGTTTACATACAAAAAGCAATTCTGAAAAGTGCATAATAGTTTGCAAAAACAAGTCTTGGCCATGCCATTAATGGACAAGACCTGAAGATCAATAACCTTTGTCATCTACTATATAGTCTTCGATTTGCCTTTTATCATCACCTTCCACCAATATTGTAAATATTTGTATTTTAGCTTGCTCTTTCTCATTTTGATATTCTTTGTAGAAGATCTTTCTTTGTATCTTTATACTATATTGCACATTTACCTTACCTTACTGTGTTTTTAGGAGCTGCTATAACTACCAATTTATCCACTGTGGGATCGATAAAGTCTATTTTTTCTTGTTTATTTTAAGCACCACATTCCTCAAATAATGGCAAATGTAAAACACATAATAAATAGTAGATTAATACAGTATCAGTAACACAATTTTAAGGTTTTTAGGCAGCACAAAAAATATCTAGCTCAAACTTCGGCGCTAAAAGTTCAAGATTGGTTTATTTTCAAATTCTCATTCAGCGCGTTTATTTGTGTGTTTTTATACAAATCAAATTCACGACATATGTGGATTTAGGTGCACCCCATGGCCCAACGTTAGGTCCATTCATGTTGTAATTACTGACCACCTTACACTGTTATTTCACTCATCTTAATTGTCGGAAACAAGGCGTTCGAAGTGTCCACATTATGCGCTGCGTACAGTGTGGCTTGTGCGCGCCCATGTGCCACTGACCCGTAACTCTCGGATTATTAAAGCGCTGCATGTCCGTTCATGTTCACGCTCACACCACATCTGTGCGCTCGCATTAATGGGATCCCACATTGTCCTGTTAGAACCAGTCGGGAACAGTCACGCCGCATGCATATTAAAAGGTTACAGTCGGTTGTGTATGCTAGCTCAGTTAATAATAAACGAGAGCTAATAATTTAATAAGCCACGTGTGTTGACATGTCCCGCGGGCCGCCATACTGTCTGCACGAGAGGTAATGGGAAAAGAGAGTCAAGCATAAAATGATACGGCACAAGTTTGAGGGATGTGGAGAGCCAGGAGGGGAGTGATAAGAAGTGCAGCGGCCTGGGCCTGGAGAGGGGCCCCTCAGGGACCCGCGCCCCACTGACACTCATTTAGAGAAACACTTCTCATCAACACACTGCAACCGCTTCAGAAATGAGAATGTGTAAAAAAAATAAATAAATAAAAGATTCATCAGGTGTGATTCTGAAATTTGCTCTGCAGCAAGTGGTGGGTAATGGGTAATACATTTTCTTAAGCACATGTATTTGAGTAACTTTTTAATGTAACTATAGTAACTTGGACTAGTTTTATCACACTGTGCCTTTTACTTCTGGAGTACTTGAATATTATTTTAAGGAAACAGTGTGTTCGGGTTAGGGACTCTCTTTAGGGTCTCTTTCCACTGTGAGTAAAAGTGACAGGAGTTTCATGTCGACAGATGAAACTTTAAAACAAATTTTCTAGTATATAATCTTAAAGTTGTGCTCAACAGAAAACTCCATCCACATTTGCAGTCCTTCTGTCGAAGGTGGGCTGTGCCGGAGGGGTATGAGCAAAGGGTGTTCAAATAATTGTAACTAAAATTGTAAAAATTGGGACCAGTAGCTGCTACTATACTGTTTATCAGCAGAAAAAATGGTTTAGTGTTTAGTTTCACTTCAAGAATTGTTTCTTGAAACAAAATTGTATTATGGTGTAAATAACTATTATTATTTTATGTTTTGTATACCTGAACAAAAACATATATCACACTTTAACGCTCCAACGGTTCAGTCACTTCTCAAGTAGCCTACTATTTCTAATTGACTCATAACAGTCGAGTCAAGCTAGTGCTCGCTCCACAGACACCACCGGTTCTGCTCTTAACATTAGCATTACCATAGCCTACTTACCCTTGTAGATGTAACTCAATACATACAGTTTGAGCCTCCTGGACCTCCCGAAAATAACCATCCACAGGATAGTTGACTCACTTTTCTATAGTTCTATACTGTATGTATCGAGTTGTACATCCACAACTACGAGGGTAAGTAGGCTATGCTAACGCTATCCTAGTACCGGAACCGGAAATGAAGGTGGTGTTCGTGGAGCAAGCGCTAGCTCAACTCAAACCTTATGCACAGTCAATTGAATCCTTACTTACCAAAAAATTACAATGGAAACAAGAACCCCACTATAAAATCTCATTGATAATATACATAATACGGATAGTAAAAAATAATAATAAATCTGGTTTAGTAACGTGTATTTAAATATTTTGAGGTCCCTTCACATACTGTATCTACTGTATGCTGTTTGCTCAGTGCCTCCTGGGTAGCCACTACCCCAACTTTGGGAAACACTATTCTAAACTACACCAAGGACAACATGATCAAAATAATGTAGAGTATATTAAAAAATACTAATTGGGGCCCTATAATTATTGTACCATGTATTTTTTTTAAGGTTTAGGCCTGAGCATGTTCACAGAATGTGCCATTGTCTGTGTATAAATATATTGTATACCCACTATCCTTTACTTACCTTTATGTTCTTTGCATTAAGCTATAATATAAACCCAATTCCAGTTCTCTGCCTGTACTTCACGTGTAGTCGAATTGACAATAATGCTGACTTTGAACTCTGAACCATATTTTTCTGCGTTACTGTGTGTTCTCTGGCTTTTATGTTCCAGGAAATGCAATGATTGGGGGCATGTGATGGGCGCCGACCCTACATGATCTGTGTATGTCTGGTGTTCGGTTCATTCCTATTCTTAGCCTCTTCGACCTGAGCTCTGTGGAGTTTGTCTCTCACAGTGATTTGTTGAGACAGGTGTGAACGCTGTAATCCACTCGGACACAAAGCACCGACAACACAGGGATCGCATTTCGGTGGCGGGTTCCTCATGTTACACATCAGTTTGAGCGTTAATGACATAATCTGGTGGCGGATTCATCTCCAGCGCGCCTTAATGGCAGCTCCGTGGAGAATCAGCGTCACCAACTGCTCATATATCGCACGGCCTAATTGTTTATTCTCCACTGGCCACGTTTTGGCGGCCATCTGCTAAAATCACAGGCTCGTTTGCAAATTCAAACTCCAACACAACAACTAGAGTCACATATGCCGCATATAATTATTGAACAAATAAAACCTTGTTAAGACCTTAGAAAAAAACAGCATATAGCCCTGAACTCAATATCACGTCCAAGTTACAAATCCGAAGCACTGTTAATTGATTCGACTAAATTACGTTGTCATCATTACCAGATATGTTTGACGACTAAAAATGACTCGGACAAAATGAAAAGATAAAAACATGTGAACTTCAGTGACACTGGTTGGAAGAGCTTCATATTCACTGCCAAAGGAACTGGTCTGTGCTTTGTTCATGTGAGAGAAGCTCCTGGAAGCAGAGAATTTCATAAAATATGCTGATAATAAGTTATTAATTATTTGACTCTGGGAGAATAAAAGGATAGAAACGAAATTACATTTTCATGAAAAGACTAAAACTAAATTAAAATAAGTTGTCAAAATTAACCCTGAAGCGCACTGAGTTAAAAATGCAATGCATTTTGATCAAACTGCTTTTCATCAGGGTGTCAGAGCTTTTTGCTTTTTCTATGTGTTGTTATCCTTGAAGTGCAGCTGTGTTGATTTAAACACATGATAACACACATCCCACTGCATATCTTTCTAAAGCCTTATAGGCCCCATCTTGCAATGCTAAATACATTTTTTCACTAATATCTAAATCCAATTTCTCTATCCGGTATTTCAATTGCAATCCGATTTGTAACCACACAATACCACAAATACTCAAACACTTGAATACATTGCATTAACGAACACAACGTTACTTTTAATCTCAATTTTGTCAGATTATCAGACATTCATGTGGTATATCAGGTTTATGCATGGGGCCACTGAATTGAGATTAAAAGTAACGCTGTGTTCGTGTCAGGTTCATTCATGAATTTATGAACTCAAGAAATCCATGCAAGAGTTAGATAGTCCTCCATTATGGACCTCAACAGGCCAGGCTCCGCCCAGTGCTGGTAGCAAAAAATCCTTTGAAAATCTCCATAGTCTTTAAAAAAAAAAATCCAATATTAAGAGTTTAAAAGCACGTTAATCAGCCATGTGCTAACTACTTCTTAAAGAGGCACTAAACCCCAAATCAACTTTTTTTAGCTGAGAATCTGTTGAAGTTGGTGTCTGTTAAAGAGCTGGCTACAGGTCCTTGTCACTGTTTTGACATGTTAGTGCATATTAGTAGAAATCTTCATTTAGTGCAAAAAGTCAGTGTTGCTCCCTGTTTGAACGATGACAACGCATGTGACTTTCAAAGCTCGGTCTCAGTTTGCCCCAACAGCCGTGCCTACGTAGGCCATGGTCTGCTTACGTCAGTTATTCTGCTCCAATGGAATGTCAGTCTTGCACAGGCCCGTAGCGAGACTGACATTCCATTGGAGTCTTCACAAACACGCACACGAGGAGTTTGAAGGAATCTACAGATTGAGCACGCCCATATCTCAGCCGTGTTTGGACTGTGTTTGTGGGTGGAGTAAGGCTCTTGCACGTCCATTTAGTTACCCTTTAAACATACTCTCGGATCCACACCAAAAATAATTGTAGAAATATGTCTAATTCTACCTGACTTTAGATGCAATAATTTAACAGTTAATGCCCCCCAATGTCCCCCAGAACTTGAGATTCTCTGCTCCACCCCAGAGAACACCACAGGCTCCAGAGAACAGTACAGGCTCCAGAGAACACTATAGGCTGCAAAGGTTTAAAAACAGGCTCCACAGAACACTACAGGCTCCAGAGAACACAACAGGCTGCAAAGGTTTTGTCAGGGTCTGAACTCACTTTCTTATGAATTCATTACGTTATGTCTGTTGTATGAACGGGTAAACGTGGCGCGGGCATCACTCTGAGCTCCATGTGTTAATCATTGGCTGCATTGACACAAACCTCTTTACTCTTCCTCATTGTTCTGAATTAATTAAAAGGCTGTTTTTTTCAAGTGCATTAAAAACAGCAGCGCAAATACTGTGCAATTAAATCACTCATCAATGTGGTGCCCCTCGAAGCACTTGGTGCCCAACACACTGTGCAAGCGTATAGGAAGCAGTGGCTATTGTTCTTTTAAACCCTTAATATTATAGTTGTAGGTACGTATTATATACAGTATATACTGTATATACATACAAAATTATATGTAGATTTTAAATGGGATTTTACCTTCGCACCACGGAGGAGCTTTGACTGTAGAGCTCTATAGAGGACATTGTGCTATAATCACAGTCCTGCTGAGTGTAATAGCGGTTTCAATAACCATTCATTTTGTGACCTCTTTCTCTCACTCCTCCCATGTGTGCAATGAGTGGCGACTAAACCAATCACAGTGAAATGTAAAGATAGTTTTATGTACCTTTGTTGACTAAAGTAAAGATACTAAGTGCACTTGAATCGTGATCAAGCCTCTAAGAAAATCATGATTTAATATTGTGCCATATTGCTCAACTCTGATCTGACACTGCTGTCTGTGCACATGGTGAATAAAATGGTCCTTACCTAAAGGCACTGACCACAGCACCGTGCTGCTCAGTCATACATCCAGAAATGATGACATTCCCTCTGCACTGGATAAAAATATAGTTGCCCTTGTCTAAACTGCCCCACATTGACTCAGCTCAACCTTCTGACCTCAACGTGGCGGCATTTCGCAGAAGTAAAGAGACATATTTCGAGCTATCGAGAAACACGGGTCTTATTACATTCCCAGTATCGCTCCATCTAGCCTTACCTGAAGCAGCTTGACCACATTTTGAGCACAAAGCAGCTGGGTGGCGCTTTTAATATGGTAATAAAAAATAAGAATTTACTTTTCCCCACTGCCTTTGAGTGTTGTGAGCCTCGCCTTTATTCTTGGCACTCCTGTGAAATCCATAACAGCTTTTGCCTCCCCTCCTGATGTGCCTGCTCACTCTCCCTTGAAAGACTTTGCTCCTTGATGGCAGCATTGTCATCATCGTCTACCCCCCCTGACAAACAAACCCCTACTCAAAAGTACACACACACACACACACATACTCACACTGCGGAGCCTCTAGCCCATTGACCACAATAAAATACTTCGTTAGCTATATTGCACGTTGAGTGAGATTAGCCGCCTTTGTCTCCCCTTTGGCTCTCCGTCATAAACCCTCCCTTCTGCTCGCAAAAGCCAATAACTTCAATGTCAAGATTTTTTTTTTCTTTTTATGTTTTCCCGACATTTTGTTTTAATCTGCAATCTATCCTTTTATTCTCCCAGAGTGTTTGCTGGAATTGATCCACGACCATGTGACCACTGGATGGAGAGACTGTAAAAGAGCATACGAGGGAGTAACAAAAGGGGTCAAAAGATCCGGTTTCATTGGCACAAGAGCGATCTAGACCATTTGAAATGAAGTCTGATAATGTCTGACGTCAGCCTTGTGTTGTTGGTGTTCTATCTTTTTTTCCTGAATATCTTAAAGCCATGTTGAGAATTAAAAATGAGCAGTTTTGGGCTGCGGTTCTCAAACTGTGGCACATGAACTTGGGCTTCTTTAGGTGGAAGGTGCTCCGAATATTCGTTTCACTTACAGATAATTGAATTTTAGGCCTTAGTAATGCATCTAAGTTAGATGTTACTTTGATGTAGACATGGTTTACACGCAGTTTATACACAATTTACTCCAATTTACGATTATTTTAGACCGTTTTAGGTCCGGATTAGTCCTAATTTATTTAAATTCTTAAAGTTATTATTCCTTGTAGATAACATGAAGCTTAAGCGCAAATTCAACCTGGAAGACTAATTACAGCATCACCTACATCAAGCCAATGAGTGTCCACGGAGCCGCTCCTCTTCCTCAGCCTATCAGCGCAGAGCTCACCTCCATCGAAGCCAATCATCTCCGCCGGTCTGGCTTTTAAACCTCCTGCAATCATGGCTCGTCCGCTTTCCAACTGTGCTGCAACCCACCTCCACCCCATCACCACCTCTTTCACCAGGGCTCCTCTCCACTGCTTCCTCACAGGCCTCCTATACCACCACCAGTGTCCAGGCTCCGGGGGAAGTCATCCCTACTCAAAATCTACCTATCATGCTAACACCAATTCATACATCAACGACTTCTGCCGGGGTCTGATCGCCAAAAGAAATCATGTCAATAAATCTCCCTAATCACTGCTTTGTCTCTGAGTCTATCCAGGTTGAAATAACTTTATTCTATTGATATTGGAATTTCTCCTATGTGACACCAATAAAGTTATATCTTATATTGTGGAAGGTCAAATATTTATTTTACACCCTAATTTGTACAGTTTATTTACAGAGAGACGCTAAGAGACTATCTTTATTCTATTTTATTTTATTGTTACTATTATTACTATTACCTGTTGTTGTGCTTCTTTGATGACACTTTTCCTGACTTTGTGCACCCCCCTGTGTGATACTGTCCTAAGAGCTGTTGTGATAAGTAAATTTCTCCATTGTGAGATCAATAAAAAACTATCTTATCTTATCTTATTTAGAATCAGTTACTATTACTTACCAACATACTTCAGTCCTTTGGCTTAGAATGTGGAATAAATCCGGGACACTGTTTACATCACCAAGCTATAGACACTAAAGTGCACTTACATTATTACAGTACATGCGTCTGCATTGTGGAATCAGAGTAGTCAGAGTCAGCAGAAATGACAATACCCCTTGTTTGGTCAGACAAGGTTTTTGCTCTAAAAGGAGAATCAAACGACATTGACTCTATATCGACTGCAGACATCGGTCAATGTGGCTCAAAAAGAAACAAACTATTCAGCTATAAAGAATGGCTTAAGAATCCAAGCACCAAAAACACCTGCCCGATCCCAGAGGGTGGCACAAAACTGTGTTATGCAATTTTCTCGAATTCTCATAATTCATCAACTGCACTATAGCATCTTTTTTATATTTAACAACCCCCTGCAATATTCAAGGCTGGCAGTATTAGCAACTAAACTGCTCGGGGCGCTTGCATAGAAAGGGGCAGCCATTTTTCTTTTTCAGCACAAGTTAAAAAATTCAGTAGGCCGGGCCAAGGCCACTGAACTCCATTTGAAACCTTCAGAGAAAATTTCAGCGCAATTGATCATTGCAATTCATTTCACCAAGCACAAAGGCGGAGGAGCCGCGGGTGGCAGATCAGGAGCTTTAAACCTGTCCATCTGGGGCATATAGGTGCAAGTGTGTGTGTGCGCGTGTGTGTGTGTGTGTGTGTGTGTGTGTGTGTGTGAGTGTGAGTGCGTGAAGAGAGGGTACTGATCATTACAGCCTCTTTAGCCCGGCCGCTTGTAATCTCAGCAACACGGAAAGCGACTGCTTCCTTTTCCCAACAGGCGAAATTGAAGTTTTTTTGTTCGGCAAATTATTAATGGGTGCTGCTCAGTAAAATTACAGTCATCATCCTGAGTGACACACGGGAAAAATATCATTTCCACCTGCTCCAGTGACGCACGGAGTGGAAATAATCAGAGAAATGGTCCCAAGGTTGACTGTCCACAGCAGAAAATATATGTCTTCCACGCAGCTGAGATCATGACAACAGGGACAGGAGCTTGTCACATGCAATGGCTGTTCCTATCTTCTGAAAGTACACGTTAAAGTAATTGCTTTATGTGATCAGATTAAACAATATATTGAGTCCACTGTTGCTCTTGCATTAGCATTAGGCCAGTGAGGGTTTTGTTGTCATAATTGCTTTGAATTCACAGCCACAGTAATGTTAAACCAAAGGTGATTTTAAAATATAAAATGCAGGAGTTCACATGTGGACAGTTCTTCATTTCTCTCGCCTTTCTCTTCTTTTTTGTTGTTTTTAGCTGATACATGTGGACAATGTTTGGTATTGCCCCGTAACAAAGTGGATTTCGATGGCAATGTTGAATGTATAGCATTTGATCCTGAAAGCTGAACGTTTTGCCTTGTGACCCAATACAAGGAAGGCCACATGTAAAAATCTATATCTTTGGTAGTAACAGCACTCTGTGGATCTGCTAATGTAATTATTATGATAAAATCGTAAAGATTTTAAACGGCCTTTGATGCGACACATCTTAAAAGTTACTACTTTATCACAGCACACAAAGCAGGGGAGAAGCCGTGCGGAAGCAGTATTATATATGCAAGAGATGCTTCACAGTCACTTTTGTATTTTTGACAACTCCCACTTGCAGCAAATGTAGCACAGTCTTCCTTTGAGCCTAGAATGGGTATTTTATTGACAAGAAAGAAATTGAACAGGAGCCTCACTGATACTGCTGTGAGGCATTATATTTATAAAAGACAAGAAAGATTGTGCCATAAGATAAATTGTTTCAATTTTTTTTACATGTCTCATCATCTTTTAATGCTCTAAAATTCAGTATAGATGGGCATGATGAATGGAGCTATGGCTGTTTGAAACTGAAAAGTATTTATATATTTTCAAGTATTTGGTTTTTGTCAGTTATCACATAGCTGACTGAGTCTACAAATACACATTTTTCAAAAAGTCTATGGGAATTATGAATGACATCTTCCAGAACCCAGAGGTGGGCGGGACTGTTGAGCTCCATAAGCCAATAAGAATAGTCCTTTTCATGTGGAATAGAGGCCAACTGATATAGGTGTTTTACAATATCGGATGTGCAGTCGTAAATCTGCGGTCCTGAATATGCAGCGGCTCCGGTCTGCAGGTTTACCACAACAGTAGCTTTAAGCAGTGTAAACCTGCAGACCGGAGCCATCATAATAAGGCAGTTAGAAACATATTTAGCTCAAACAATAATATCTGCTGCTTTGCTCTTTTAAAGGAGCTTTTAATGTTTTAATGCAAAATCCCAATGTTAGCCTTAATATTACCCAACATTACCTTCTAATCTTCTTACATGTTTATAAATATGGGCCTATAACAGATCTACAACATGGTGCAATACTGTAATATGCAATAAATTATAATTATTATTACAAAGTATTATAATAATGCAATTATGGTTGGGACAGTACATGCACATGAGAATGCATGTAAACACAGCACTCTACTAATTTCCATCCATTGCCGCACACTCAAACTCACTCTCATTCATCCTGCTGTCACAGTTAGCACATGTATGTAATGGGAAAAAACTATTGGTGGTGCTTATCGCCATCGGCCAACCAAAGCCCCAAAATATGGGCATCAGCCTTAGAAAAACCCATATCAATCGGCCTCTAATGTGGAAGAGTGTCCTCCAGAGCGAGTCTTGACTACAAATCAAAATCACTGAAGTTTAAATTTCTGCCTCTTTATATATATATTTCCCCCATCAAGTGTTGTGGTAGAACACTTAAATGTGTGCGCGGTGCCTCTTGGAGCTTTCTGTGAAGAACCGCTGAATAATTCATTTAAACATGATTGACTGGCAGATTGAATTACAGGCCTGATTGATCAGTGGCTCGTAAAAAGGATTCCCAATGACCACAGAAACCTAAGTGGGACTTAAATGTCAGAGGGGCGGAGCTGTGATGTCAGACATCGAACACTCATTGGTTTGACTCAGAATCAATGTTGGTCAATAACGGAGAAAATGGCAAAAGGTACGTTTTTAGACATTTTTTTTCAACATATTTCACTTAATTTCTATGTATGATTAGGCCAATGTGAAAAGTCACAGTACAAAGAAAAGTTTGTTTTAAGATAACCTTCTTGAGCGGTACACTTTATTACATTTTAATTCAATTGAATCCAGGCCTCTACGCAACTTTTCTCACACAATCTTTTTTCTTTTTTTTTGTCCCTGTCATTGAGGATACGGCTGGCAAAGATGGAACCTGGATTACTACAGACATGGTAATCCCTATATCTTTATACAGCGCATACATACTGGCTGCTGCTGGTTGATTGACAGGCAGGCTCAGAGGAAAACTCCTCCCATTGGTCAAAAAGTTAGAGCGACGGACTCGGCAAAAGGAGATACTTTAGAAAAAAATATATATTTAGTGTTATTTACTTACAAAATTCAGTTGGTCAATGATACACATTCAATAAAATTTGTAATACATAATTTACGCTTGCAGGCTATCACTTTAGATGGGATAAAACTGATTCACTAAAGGTAAATTTGTTTTAGTAAATTCAAAAGAAAATCAAAAAACTGAGCTACAGTATATCAATATTGTGCTACAATTTTACAATCCACTGGTTAATCGGTTCGAAATGAATCACTAACTTCATGTGAAACAGAATCCTACAAAGAGCTTCCTAGACGGTAGCTAATTCAAATAGTATCCTTCCGGGGATATTACTTTGAAATCCCCCCTGGTTCACTCCTTTGACCATGACCTGAGTGTGACTTTGGCTGAAAACCTAATTGGTTTAAATCCAAGTGACCATTTGCGTCAGATGTAATGAAACCGCCTTCAGCTGTGGATGTGGCCTCAACAACAAGTGGGGCCAAGATGAGGTCGCGCTGATCCCGACCTCCGACCCCGCATCAGTCTCAGCTAATTTAATCCAAACACGAGCAAATGTTTCTGTCGAGTTAGCGAGAGATCGATGCTCGGTGCTTGAGAGAAAACGCTGTCTGCTTCGTTGGTCCAAATGAACTTTTTGCAGGAAAAAATTAAATCAAAATGCAGGAGAGTATTTCCCGTATGTTGTTTGTCCGGGAGCTTTGATGTCTTGCTCCGTCTGATCTCATCAATGCTCAACAACAAATCTCGTATCGCGCTTTTTCATTAGTGACCGTCTTGCTTTATCCCCCAAGGTTATGTCTGAGCCTGGCCCTTTTCGATTTCCCTTGTTACTTATGAATCTTTGTATTAGGCCGCCACAGCCACCGTCCGTAGGATATTTAATCCCAGATTACACATAAGATATCGACTGCCGCACACAGACATCATTTTGCTTGGCTTTCTGTAATTTTGTGTCTAGTAATTGCTTTTCTTTACCGCCGCTGACCCTTTCACCTTCGCAAATTGTGGGGGGAAATTTCGCAATCGCGCTCCCAGAAGCACTAATCAGATCCCAGGCTTTTCAATGCGGCAGCTCAACCCGACAACCTGACCCCGAATGTCGCTTCCGGTTTGGAACGAAATCCGTCTGCCAATAGGGACGAATAAAAAAATAAAAAAAGTGAGAATGATGATTAGTGGGGGGAAAAAAAGCAGTGACACAGCTGCGCCTTCGCCTGCTCTCATTCATCGGTCTGAATCGGGCTAAAGAAGAGCGCTTATGGGGTATCGGAGGGAAGCAGGATGACACCAGTGCTTTGTATATAAAATCTGCTCTTTGCATATTGCAGAGTCACTACTTTCAATGTCTTCTTTTTGCCCCAAAAGCACATTTCCCTTTGGAGGGGAGAAGAGAGCAGTTTGGGTAGTTTCAAAAAGAAGGTGAAACTGGAGACGGGACCGCAAAAAAACAACTGCTAATTAATGCTGTGAACCGCGATGTAAAGAAAGCCATTTGCCGAAACCGCAAAGAAGAGAGAGAGAAGCCGGAGAGCTCCACAGTTATCGTGGCCCAGAAAGGGAAATATAATTAATCAGAATAATATCTGTATTGTTAGATGTACATGGAAACTGAGCTGAAATGGGGCTGTGGTAAAGCTGGTTAAATAAGGCTGCCAAAGCTGGTGAAGCAAGAAATGTTTCAAAGACAAATTGTGTCACGGTGACTCATAAAACTGTGGATGTCTCAGAGAATTGTCTGAGCGGTTTGTGGTCTTGTTGCATAAAGTTCTATTGTATTATGTAGAAAAGCACTAGGGCTGCACAATATCGACAGATTATTGTTATCATATTAGGTGTCGCACTATCCATATGGCAAGACCCCTCCATCAATCACAAAATCACTGAGGGTTTCCATCTGACTGAGATTTCCACATTTTTACAAGTAAACAAAAATGCCCAATCTAAGAATGTACAAAAGGTTCAGTTTAAATTTCAGCCATGTTTTGATCTGATTTTGTATTTTTGTCTGAATCTGTATTTTATTTAGCATAGAAGGCTTTATCAACACCGCAGAGAAAGCTCCAGTGGCCCACAGTCGGCTGTGTATCTCTGTCTCAAAGCCACCGATCACTCATTGGGAGACAGCGAAGTTAAGATTTAAGAGAAAAGAAGCCATATTTGTTCAGAAAGAGAACCCATCCATGAACCGCAATGGAGGACTTAGAGTTAATTTAGCCCCTATTTACAACAACATCCTTAGACAGAAACCATCCCTATGTCATGCTAATGAGACGGGGTCAGTGGCAAAGCCCAGGGTAAGTCAATAGGGAGGTAACAAGCAGTAATTAGGTGTGAATAGGCCAAGATGTTTTCTTTTTACAACCAAGAGAGGTGGGACTTAGAGATGAACTCCTCCTACTGGTTTCTTCATAAAAGACCCACGAGCGTGTAAGTTCTGCTCATTCGCTGATGAATTTCTTGGGTTAAAGAACGTCCTACACTTCAACTACAGAGAACAGATGAAGACTGAAGGATCTTTGCCTACGATGGACAACTCCTGTACGACTGAGCCCTTGCACATACTAAACAAAAACAGTATATACTTGTTAATGTGCTTTCCATATGATCAGGCGGCACATTTTAATATTCAAAAACACCATAAAGCTACCCATTGTTGTTGACATGTTTTATAGCACACTGAACTGCACACTCCTCAAACATCTCCATAAAGTTTGGTCTAAATCAAACATATCAGTAATAAATTGCCAGGGAGCGCATTCATAATCCTTCCCCAGGCCCTTTCTGCCTGGAATCCTCCTTGAATTTTATGGCTAGTTTTTATAATTCCCTTCTAATCAGCGATCGGCCACGCGCGCAGCCTCAGACGCCTGGGTTTTATGCGCTCTGCGTGTGCGGCCCGCGCCTCCAGCTCGTCCCTCAAGATTCATTTATTCATTCATTTACTGCCCTTCTGCGGACCGCTGTTGCACATTCTAATGACCACAAATCTCTGTGGGCAGCGGCCGGAGCGCGATGTGCCGCTGCATGTGTTTAGGACGCGCAGAGGGGAGAAAAAAAGACCGGCAGTAAGTGGTAAGAGCGAGTCACAGTGAGTCAAAATTCAAATGCGTGTTGTGTGTGTGTGTGTGCCGCGGCGCTCGGGCTGGCACTGCCCACTGTACCCGACCGGCTGCCAGCTGTCACTCAGGAAGACGGAGAGATGGAGGATAGCGGGGCGTAGATAAAGGAGCGCTGATGATGTGAGGACACGCACCCCCGGGCTTTGTCTCCCTCATTTGTCTCTGTGATGATAACTAAAAACATGGCAGCTCCAAAGAGAGGAACGTCACGCGGAGAGGAAACAATGCTATAGGAATGAGAGGGAGGGAGGATACGGCCGCGCGTATTTCACATCGAGTCGTTATTGCGTGCTGGTTTTCTAAAGGTTTGGGTCAGATGACGACGACGACGGCAGCGGTTCTTCAACTTTTAACACTAACTGGCACCTCGTGAAATACTGTGTATGACCTTCCAAATACCAGCAGGTCGATAGATCAAGATCAAATCAGAACAAGGCCGCGGCTAAACAGAAAGGAGCCAAAAACAAAATCAAAGCCATTTTATTTCGTCATATTCATTGATTTTTGATTAGAATAGGTGGAGTTCCTCTTGTAAAATTTAATGATGTCATAATTTCAGTTGCAGGGTAGGTGGCAATATATTTTTATGGGAAAGAGAGAGTCTCGAAATACAAAATCCACAATGTTGGAACGTTATTAGATAGAGATTAGAGCTTCAAATCTGCCAATTTTATTCTTTTGTCTGAAAGTTCTTTCATCTGACCTAAATCACATACATGTTTTTGAATACTTTCTCCACTTTTATGAGAAAATAATTTGACCTTAGTTTATAGGTGCTGAAAGAGTGGACACTGAACTTTGTGCCAGTTTTTGTTTCATGTGTATAGGCAGTTCAGACATATGAGTGAGTGAGTGATGGTTCTTTAGGGTGGTACGGTATGCGGGATAGTAAGTAGGATATTAAGTATGAGCATTTTTTCAGCCACAGATTTTTCTGAAGTTCATTTAAGATCTCTCGCTAATTAGGAGGAATGGAGGAGAAATACATTTTTCTTTTGTTCAAGCAGAACTCCACTTTTGAGAAACTGAAAAACAACACACACCATGCGCCTTCTTTGGGGCTGATAATCATATTTTTCTGCTAATTAGACACATAAGCTCGGGTTCATACTGACAGAGAAGGCACACCGCTATTCTGTGACTAAAACAAAGCAAATTTCTAGTAAACAGTATGGCTTTGTTTGTATGTTCAAAGCGGTTTCTCCAGTCACCTTTGCACACATCCACTTCAAATACATATTTAAACTTCACACAATAATGGGTTGTAAAGTTTATCCTCCATTTTTTACATATTTTCTTGCGCTGAAAGAAGCCAAGCCTTTCAATTAAAATATGCCAATCTGTATGACGTGAATGTTGAATAATATTTACTTCCTGTATTTTAAATGATGTTGCGTATGGATACATTGCACTGATTAAATACTGTATAACCTCCCAGGTCCAGTCGTAAGCGCTCAGTGGATTATACTGGTAGTTGGGTGCACGAAATGCCATTGTTCGGTGAAAAGGTTTTGTGTAATCAAGCCGCACTCCTCTTCCTAACCCGCCCAGTCTCGAATTAGAAAAAAGCATTTGCATAAAAAACACTTTCCCCTAAATGCCATTCTTGTTATGTAGATGTGAAGAATTGTTGGTATCAAACTAATTACTCTTTTACCACTTAAGACGAGACAGACATTTAGAGAAATCAACTTGAAACTTTTGCTGTTTATAACTGGATGAGGAAAAAATGCATCGCAGGTTTTCTTTCATTTATATTTTTTGAAATATACATAATTAACAGAACCAGGTTTAAATTTTTGGTTTTATTTTGATGACTTTTTTTGTTTAAAATGTTTTGTTTAGTTTTTGAACAAGCAAGTTATTAGTGGGGGGAAAAAATTGCCTTTTTGGGGGGTTCAAAACTCAATAAATCAGGTGAGGAATTGGATAATTAAAAAATTCCTCTGAAAAAACAAATATAAGTACAGTTGATCAGGAATCATGGATCATTTCACCCCTTTTGGTTTGCCTCCCCCTGGAAGCCTACAAGCAGCGAGAGCCCTCATCTAAACTCTCTCTCCATTGCAGTCAACATGTACACCGGACAGTGAGAATGATAAGGACTGAGGTCCCTGTGGCTGTATTACACTGCACACTGACTCAAGGACTCTGTAAGAGTGACTTCCTGCATACACACACCTAACCCTTCATCTTTTCCCCTTGTTTCTCCTCTCCATAAGCTGTATGTATGTAATGTCTTGTGCTTCTCATTGCTTCACTGTAATTTCCGTAATTTCTCGAAGAAGAGAGTGGCGCTATCTATCTATCTATCTATCTATCTATCTATCTATCTATCTATCTATCTATCTGCAGTGCTTAACAAATGTATTAGACCACCACCCAGTATAAGGTGTTTACCACTGCTGCCATAATTTAAAAGTGTTTACCAAAATATCTTTTAATATTTCTATTTGACCAAGAAAACGGAATCTAGAGCTGGATCTGATGGACAGGCCAAGCCAAAGTCCAGACTTCAACCCCATTGAACAGATCTCGGATTTAGTGAAATAAAAAAAATGATCAGACCAAAGTCTCATCCAAAGCAAGGAACAGCTACAAACTATTTAACTCAATGCTCTGAGTCACACCTGTTGTAATCAGAGGAGAGATCAGGAGTACTGCCTCATGCTCTGGTCATGCCCATATATGGAAGTTTAGAGGGCGTGTCTTTGTATTTACATAGTCAATATGATGTAAATGTCCTGATAATGAGGGGAGTGGTGTTCTTAGTGTCACCTTCATGAATTTGGGGCATCTCTCTTTAAGAACAGTTTTGTCTTGTTAAGAACGCTTCGTGAATCAGACCAAAGTTTTTCTTAAGTTTCTCCTAAGTTGTACTTAAAGGGACTCAACAGAGTTTGATCATTTTCATACTCGTGACTGCCACCTCTGGCCGTCCGCGTAACTGCAGTCTCCATGTTAAACTGGTGAATGACTGCTGCCTCGGCCCGAACACGCAACTT